>JANHFX010010289.1:0-39543 GCA_027560015.1 Chloroceryle amazona | reverse complement strand
CCTCCTGGCTTGAGAGCCGAACTCAACCCTGGGTCATCGCCCTTCCAGAAGAGGACCCGGCCATGTTCACCTCATGGCCGAAAGCCATTGCCAGAGGGAATGTGGGGACCCAGCCGGAGCTGCCACACCAACCTGCGGCCCTGCAGGTCTCGGCTGCAGGGAGCGCCTGAGCCTGGCACAGGTACCGGAGGGAGCAGAGACATCTCTGTGTGCAGGGTGAACGGGTGAGGGGTCTGCTCGGCTGAGTGGCAGCAGGAGGAGTTGGAAAGGTGAGGGAGTATCAGGGAGGGTGGGAGGGAGAGAGACTGGATGGGCTGCACCCTGAGGCCAAGGCAACAGCTGGAGTCTCCACCAGAAGCAGAGGATCCTCTGCCCTCTTGCCACCAGGCAGAGTGAGGGGACCTGAGAGATGGGGAGGACTGGAAACAGGTCCCTGCACGGGGAGACAGGCAAATCCCCTCCTGGCCTCCCTCACCTTCCCAGTTGCCCTTGCACAACAGGTTTGGGGCTCTGGAACTTGAAGGCCAGGCAGATGAGGTTGTAGATGAAGGTCCATCCAGGGGGTTGCCTGGGGTGAGTCAGTCAGCCCCAGCCATTGGAACTGCTTGTTTTAAGAAAAAAAGGACAGGGATAGGGAACAGAAGGAGGCCCCCATAATCCAAGAGGAAATGGTCAGTGACCTGCTGCACCACCTAGACATGCACAAGCCTATGGGGCCAGATGGGGTCCACCCAAGAGTGCTGAAGAAGTTGGCAGATTTGCTTACCAAGCCACTCTTCAGGATTTATCAGCAGTCCTGTTTAACAGGGGAGGTCCCAACAGACTGGAGGATATCAGGAGTGATGCCCATCTACAGGAAGGGCCAGAAGGAGGATCTGGGGAACTACAGGACGGTCAGCCTGACCTTGGTGCCAGTGAAGGTCATGGAACAAATCAGCTTGAGTGCCCTAACGCACCATTTACAGGACAATCAGGCAATCAGGCTTAGTCAGTATGGTTTTATGAAGGGCAAGTCCTGCTTAACAAACCTCATCTCCTTCTATGACAATATGACCTGCTTGGTGGATGAGGGAAAGACTGTTCATGTGGTTTATCTGGATTTCAGTAAAGCCTTAGCTACTGTTCCCCACAGCATCCTCATGAAAAAAATGTCTGCCCTAGGCCAGAATGGGCACACACTCTGATGGATCAAACACTGGCTGGATGGCTGGGCCCAGAGAGTGGTGGTGAATGGAGTTAAAGCCAGTTGGCGGCCAGTCACAAGTGTTGTTCCCCAAGGCTCAGTGCTGGGGCCACTCCTGTTTAATATCTTTATCAGTGGTAATTACAAGGAGATTGAGAGCACCCTTAGGAAGTTTGTAGATGATACCAAGTTAGGTGGGAGTTCTGATCTGCATGAAGGTAGGAAGGCTCTGCAGATAGACATGGACAGGCTGGTTTGATGGGCTGAGGCCAGTGGTATGAGTTTCGACAAGGCCAAGTCCTGAGTCCTGCACTTGGGCCACAAAAACCCCAGGCAACACCACAGGCATGGGGAAGAGTGTCTGGAAAGCTGCTCAGCAGACAGGGACCGGGTGGGGGGCTCGTTTATCAACAGCTGGTTGAACATGAGCCAGCAGTGTGCCCAGGTGGCCAAGAAGGCCAATGGCATCCTGGCCTGCATCAGGAATAATGTGGCCAGTAGGACTAGAGAAGTGATTGTCCCCCTGTACTCAGCACTGGTGAGGCCGCACCCTGAGTATTATGTTCAGTTTTGGGTGCCGCAGTATAAGACAAGTTGCTGGAGTGTGTCCAGAGAAGAGTAATAAAGCTGGTGAAGAGTCTTGAGAACAAGTCTTATGAGGAGCAGCTGAAGGAACTGGGGTCGTGTAGCCTGGAGAAAGGGGGTTGAGGGGGGAGACCTTATCGCTCTCTACAATGACCTGAAAAGAGGTTGCAGTGAGGTGGGTGTTGGTCTCTTCTCACAAATAACAACTGATAGGACAAGAGAAAATGGCCTCAAGTTATGCCAGAGGAGGTTTAGGTTGGACATAAGGAAAAACTTCTATACCAAAAGGGTTATCAAAGACTGGACAAGGCTGCCCTGGGAAGTGGTTGAATCACCATCCCTGCATGTAATTAAAAGCTGTCTAGCCATAGTGCTCAAGGATATGGTGTAGTAGTGGCCCTGGTAGAGTTAGATAATGTTTGAACTTGATGATCTTAAAGGTCTTTCCAACCATGGTGATTCTGTGATGATTTTGTGATTCTGAATTGTTCAGCAGAACAAAACTAGAGACAAAAGACTTGATATTTTGCATATATGTTATTACTGTTCAGGAGACATTACAGCTCCATCAGTGACCTGAAGAAGGCTATTTCTTGTCCATAGGTGGAATTTAATTTCTGTATTTGAAGAGAACACTATTTTTGAACAGAAGTGGGTGAGAACCTGCAGAAATGGTGGTGTAGAACCTAGCAAGTGCTGATGAAAAGAGAAGTAGGGAAAAGCAACCAGTTTACAACTCCATCCTGGTTTTCTTTGTGTACTATAGTCTCCAGGAGACATAGTGTTGCCAGAAAAGATCTGTGTAAGTAATCATCCATTTCCAACCTTCCTTTTTTTCCCCCGGAGATATAGTTATAATACTATAAACCTGCCATTTGTTTTCAAGAGTTTTACCTGATTCTGCTTCTGGTTGTTTTTTAAGCTGTGACTTGCACCACTAGAAGATGTTCCTTGTTATTTAGGGTAGGGTTAAAACTCAGACCACTGTAGGATCTCAGAGCAGAGTTCCTGACGCTTACTCTCAGTTTTGCAGCAACAGTACAGTACAAACTGTATTACATGCATGTAATACCTAGTCCTGCAGGTGATACTCAAGGGAATAGTACTGCTGACAATAGGCATCTAAGTTTAGCACTACATTTGAAGACTGGCACATGGTCAATAATACCGTCCAAAACTGCTGCCCAGCACTCCTACAATAATAACAGCCACAGCTGAAGACTATTGTGCACCCACCAGATGTTGTACAATGACATGCCTGGGAGGTGTTTCTGCAGTAGCCTTGATAGTGATAAAGCAGAGAGAAAAACAAGCAAACAAACAAGCAAACAACTTCCAGATATAAAATATTTAGAGACTCCCTTCAGCTATTATAGCTGTGCTAAAACTGGCCTTGAAAATTTAAGACATGTTCCTCATGGGCATGAAAAAACATAGTAAACTGAGTATTATTGATACATTCACAAATAGCCCTGAAAAAGTAGATGATTTAAGGCCTGAAGAATATAAAAAATTAGTGAAGACTGCTAAAGAATTACATGCAGTGCCATCTGTTGGCTCTTTTGTTCTACTTCCACTGAATCTTTTCACATTCATTGAAGATTACTGTTACTGTCCGAGTTGCATAAACCCAGCATAAGTAAACAGAAATAGTGTATTTTGTGAGTTTCCAGGTACAGAACTTGTGAACTGCAGCATTTAGCCTTGCCACTGATTAAGCTGTTTTATAAAGCATTTCATTAATCTTCATCGTGTAAGTTACTCATTTTAAAGGATTTGTTGCTATGTGTTTTCAGTGTTCAATAAAAAATGAACGAGTTGAAGTGGAAAAGGATATGGAGCAGAAGCCGTGTGCCTTTAGGGACTGACACTAGTTATTAGACACAGATCTTAAGGAACCTGAAATTCCTCCTGGCAGGTGTATCATAAACAGGAAGCTGCAACTTATGTTCTGATGGTGTTGAGCTATTATAATTAAACATACATTAAAAAAACCACCCTCCTGCTGTTCCGCTCTCCTTCTGGAAAGGCTAGCAGTTTTCTTCACACAATTGTGACAGTATTTCTAACACCTCTGCCTTAGTTTTAAGGATATAAAAAGTCACATGCTCCTTTACATGGCCAGACTGCAAATCTAGCAGAGGGGGAAGGGAGCAGAAGAACAGGGAGTAGCACTCCCCACCAGAGGTGGAGATTGCTGGGAAGGGCAAGGTGACAGCAGGACTGATCTCTTCTTCTAGTTCTACTTTTAAGACAAAGTGAAATAGCTACACAGCTATTTTGGTAAAAGGAAAAAGAGAATCCTAACAAAGCCCTATGTAAGTACTACAAAGCCGTTACTTTCCTGGGTTGGCTAAAGATCCAATGCCATTGGTATGCTGCATATTTAACTCATGACCTGGGGAATGGCAAGGTCAAAGGTGCAGAAAATGTGACTGTTTCAGTCGCTTCCCTCACACTATCCCAGTCTCCAGTTTCAGGCTCTCTCACGGGCTGATTTCCTCCATGGACTTCAGTCTCCCACATGCCTGTTGACTCTGGATATTTTTTGCAGTCTGGTTCACACATCGTCAGTAAATTGTACCCTTTCCCACTCAGTCCCCTTTTTGTTCCTTCATATCTTCTCTTCGTCCCAGTTTTCACCTGCCTGCAGGCTCTCAGTTTATTCACACATGACTATTATACATATTATGAATGAAATTGTCAGGGTATATAGAAACTAAATTTTAATAAAACTCTACTGATCCTATGCCAAGTGACTTTTCAAATTGCAATTTGGGCAAAAGTTTGACACATATGAATGGAGCTTTTGGCTCCCCCATGTTCCTGCTTGGGGCACTGAAAGTTTTTAGCCTCTCAAATGAATTAAGTTGTGTGAGAGAGACAGGTTTTCTACAAACAGCTTTTGGCTGAATTCTCCAAACCCAAATTTATTCTCCAAATATAAAGTCATCGATAGAGAACTTATGAGCACTTACAGCTTTGCGAAGTTATAAACAACCAAGAAGCAGTGCTAAAATGGGAACCAATACCAAATCTTAGCTGTAGCCAATGTGGGGATCTTGTCTGTAATATGAACACACGCCTGAGTAGTATCTATATAGCATCCTGTCCACCTGTTGTTTCAAGAGGTATTCAGGCTATGTCAGAAAATGCTAGCAATTCCAATTCTCCAGCCAAGCCTTCCAACTGTAAATTCCCAAAGTGCATAGAAATATTTATAACTAGCATTCATATTGCTAATTGAAATATTAGTAGGAGATACCAGCTGCTTCATGTATCAAAATACTGACATTCATTATTATTGGTTGGCAGAGACTTTGAGATTTTATTTTATTTTTATAAATTTGGTGCTCATGAAAGCATACCAGTGCAGCTAAGGGTGTAGGGAAATGAAGATCTAACAGATGAAATTTAACCCTGTGATTTACTACACTTTTCTAAGTGCTTTAACTGCAGTCAAAACCTGGGCTTGGTTCCTTGCAAGAGGAAGGACTAGCATCATAATTTGACTTTTTCTAAATTTTCTTTCTCAGCCGTGCAGAAAGAGCACACCACAGATTTGAATAGGTTTATGCTACCCATATGGCTAGGTGTGCAGTTATATTAGCAAGAAGGAAGAGAGAAATGGAAAAAGAGAATCTTGGGCAGCCTTGAAAGATGGTGCTTTAATGAAGCTTAACTCAGGCCCTACAGAGTGAAGACGTTTTATCCTTTGCACTGCCAATTTGAAGTTACATGCCATTTTCTTAACTGCATATTCAAATGATTAAGAAGCACTGCTGCTAGTGTTATGCTCACAAGTGAAATTAATGGGTTTTCACTGCTTTTGGAATGTTATTATGTGCATAACATTACATGTATATTAAATAAGAAAATAATGACCATTTCAGATATTTTACACAATATAGGAACAGCAGGTGTAATTTCATTATTCTCTTCATGCAGCCTGATAACGAGTATAATCCTTCTTCTTGGAAAGGCTGACTATGTAATTGTTATCAGTCTTGTGTAGCAATCTTTCATAAGTAGGAGGACCCCTTACAATTTAGATGTCCCTGTCCTAGGCATTGTGCAAACAGAAAGAAAAGGTTGACCCATGACAAACAGAAATGACAACCTTAGCCTAAGACAAAAGTCAGTAGGTAGCAAGGTAAAGAAAAAATATCATTTTCCTTACAGTGTGTAATAGAAGCTGAAATGCCCATTACCATGGCTACCATGCTGTGATCTCAGGATTGATCTTACCTTAGCCGTTTGTTAACATTTCATTTTATCAATCCAGACATTTATGCTATGTACTCATCATAGTGGTGCCCAAGAGAGTTGAACGCTCATCACAGCCTCAGTGGCAAACCTTTGGATATGCGCATGGAGAGCACTGCACAATCAAAAAGCAAAGATTTCATTCTCAATATCCTATTACTAGAACTTAAATGGTGATGGACTCTCACTGAAGTGTGACATTAGAAGGGGTATAATACTTGTGGCTCAGCATCCCTTAGAAACAGGAGGAGGATTACCAGTTAATCCTTCTTTACTGGTTCTGGTTAACTAGTAAAAATCCATCAGAGCAAGTGAAATAAACTAGTTATTTGATGTATTTGACAGTAGTACTATCTCCCTCGATCTTATCAGGACAAGGCACACACTGGACACAGTGACTCTGATTCTGGCTTCCCTCCTGGTTTGCTACATTAGATCTTTGTGGTTTGTTTTTGGCATTATTTCCAATGAAGTAGCATAAGTGAAAAAAGCAAACTGATCCCAAAACTCCAGTGACATTTTGGTGAACTTTGCTGGTAGTGAAACTCCCCACTTAGGGTCCACTCCAGGGGTCTGCATAGGTGGGCTCCGTTACATACCAGCTGAGTACTAGAGCTGACTGGAATGTTTCAGCCACAAATGAAAACTGTCATTTGTCAAAAATAGCACTTAGCGTATAGTTTTGCTGAGGAATATCTTTCAGGTTTTAGATAGATTTTTTAGCTGTAGAAGAAGCTTTTCTCTCCGGACTTGGTCATCCAAGACATAGAAACCATGATTCCCTACCCTGCTCTATGTGAAGTACACAGGAGATACCTGCCTGCATTTGCTGCTGCTTTGTTTAGGACCCTAGATGCTAGCAATTGGTTATTTTAGGCACCCAGCCTGAACCCAGTTTTGTGTTCTTCAGTGTTTGGAGTATTTCTTGGTTCATCCATGGAAGGATCATCATGCCATGGAAGGGATCTCTTCTTTTGCAGTCAGAACGTCCATCTGCTGCTGAGACTTTCTGAGACCATCAAAACTCACCAGATTTTATCCTCACAGCACATCTGTAGGAGTTAGGAAAACATTGTGTTTTTAAGGTGGAGATGGCGCACAGCTTTGGTGGCAATGTCTGTCCAAGGCCACTGAGGAAGTCTGGAATAAAAGTAATATTTAATAGTATATATATACACATATATAATATTAAAAGTAATAAAAGTAATATTTCCTATGTTCCCTAGCCACAAAACTTACATAGAGGTGTATGAAGATCTGTAGCAACTCTAGATCCATTCATTTCAAATGAGCCGCCTCAGTAGCCCTGGCCTGAGCACTTGAACGGGACAGCCATTGCTCACGTGCATTTGAATTCGAGACCTACACTTTGTCTCCATTGGCAGAGGCTTTTGCAAGTAGCTCCTGAAGTCATGCGGGCCACATGATCGTTGTTTCTGAAAACACAGCAACTTTGGTTGTCTTGTTACTTTATTCCCTCTCATCTTTTATAGTTACACTTAGGTATAATTAAAACTGGTGATTTGAAGACAAGAGACAAAATTCAGTAATCTTTTCATTGCTGTTTGAACCATCTGCATAGGCTTTTCCACTTTCACTTAGGCTGGTCCCCTGTCCGGGGAGTGAGGTTAGCAGGCACTTTGTTAGCAAACCAGCAGCTTAACAGCTGGGAAAGGCAGATCATCAGCTGCCCTGGTGCTATAGAGTCTGTTTCTGGCTGTTTTGCTATTCAAGTATCATGCCTTCATATTATGCCTTTTAGGAATATTTCTAAGACAAGCTTGCATCATATTGGATTAAATCAACTCCTGCCAGTTTTTACTCACTGTGTGTAGCAGCATATTATTAATTAACTATAAGGTATGAGAGCTCTGACAGCTTCTGAAATGGAAGAGAGAAAGTTCCTTAGGGCTAGAGGATTTCATTCTGCCAAGAAAGTCACATTATTGTAGTGCTGCATTTTTGTACGTTTTGTTTCATTTTGCAATATCAAACTTTGCATCCCAATTCCATAATCCAATTCATGTTAACTGGACTAAATAACTATACAGATGTAGGACACTGCTTAAGTTTAAATGCAGCATATAGTTGAGATGCACACACAAAATGGAAACGTAGAACACAGAAAAAGGAAATCCCTTACACTTAGGGAAAAATAAGTAGGATTCTCCCTCACGGCAGGATCAGCTCTGCCTTTGCTGCTTGCAGCAGCTGGGCTCAGAGCTCCCCAGCTCTGCAGATGCCCTGGCCTGCATCAGCTGCTTCCTGCTGCCTTGCTGGGTCATTGCTATTATGAAATTAACCCTGTCTCACCTGACTTCTTTGTGCTACTAGTTAAGGTCCCTGCTCTTTGCTGCTTTGAATAATAATCTACTACAGGATACCTCACTTGCCACGGGAAGAAATTCTCCAACATCAAAGATTTTAGGTTTGTAATTTACCAATCCAGCTGCATGAAGCCCTCCCTATAGCTCTGTTGTGTGATTATATATTCTGCCACAGGTTAGTGAGGGATGCTGCTTTTGCTAGGTTTGCAATGGCTCTTGTAGTAGTGTTGGTACTTAGTAGGTAGTGACAGTGATGTGTTTTGCAATCACTTGTAGGTATTTTCAAACACATCACTCCAACATTGAGAGTGCATCACCAATTAGTCTGAACAGCAGCTCGTAGTCCCAGCTGCACTGACTCAGTACTGTACCACTGTGCATTTCACAATCACATTTTTTGCTGTTTTCATTGTTCTGTGTTCTTTTCAGTCCAGACAGCTCTCCATAGACAGTTGCTGCTGTAGAAACTTTTGCTCAGATTGCAGCAATTCTAACCAGTAAAAAAAATTCTTAAAAAAAATGAATCCATAGGGCCATATGTCTACAGGGGGATGATAAGGGCCTTGAAAGACAAAAGGAAATCTTTACCTTAAGACAGCATGTTATAACATTTATTACAAGAGCAGTAACAGGACACATCTTGAACATGTTTTAAAATATCACACCTACTGAACTTTTAATCACATTTGAACATGTAAAGATGATGCCAATATTTTTAAAGTTATTACAAAAATAAATTTCTTCAAAGATCTACCGAGTAACCATTGACAACCAAAGTTTCATCCTGTTGAGTGCACTGCTTCAGTCTGGGCAGAAAATTTTTCCAGGCAATCATATTTCAAATGCACTGTCTAATTAATCTATTAATATTAAACGCAAACAGTTGCCAGTTTTGCAGTGCAATTTCACTCCTTGTGCATTCTCTCTATAGCAGATCCATTATTTCAATGCAATTAAAGTCTTTGAGTTTTTGCAATGATTTATTAATAGTAATTTGTAATGCAGCAATTGGTTGGCGCCCCAATGAACTATACACATACCAAGGATATTGCTAGGTTTCAGAGCTTTTATTATAATGATAGGGAGGGGTTGTGAGAGACAGAGCCAGAATACTGTAAACATATCTTTTTAGTTGCACCTTTTAAAATACCATGTGCTCAAGGTACAAAGGATTTGTGAGAGGAGCATCATCAAAGTTTGTGTATGTGAGATTTCATACACCAGAATATAGCTAGTGTCTTTTAAACCTAGTTCTGTCAAAGACAGAAACTCCCAGATGTTCATATTACAGTAATTTATAAAAGTTTCAGTAACATAAACTAGAAAAGAAATTGATCAAGTTGTCCTTCAATAGACACAGAGAAAGGAGTTTACTTTCCATCTGGTACAGCCCAGTGGTTCCCACTGGAGTGAACCTATAGTGCATGTGGTTGTTCTTGAAGTATAGTTCACTTTTTTGAACTTTTCTCTCCAAGGATGGGGGAAAAAAAAAATAATACTATATCCCTGTTGTTTATTATACCAGACTCTGTAAATCCTGTATATTTACTCCAAAATAAGAAGGTAATCTCAATGTATCTTTCCTGCTGGTCTTTACAAATTTGAATGACAGATGCATCTGCTAGAGATATTACTTGTTATCATTACCAGCCCTCTTCTCCATCCCAGTACAATTTATTTTCTGCAGTGTATCACCATGTATCAGTGTTTAATTTATTTAAAACCAAGTTAAATACATTATTTGAAGTTTAACATAACTTAAAAGCTTAAAAATTGATTTAGCTAGAGTTTAAATATCAGATAAGAAGACATACCCAGCTACATAAAAAATCACAAAAAATTTCATTAATCTTTACTTTCTTCTTATAAACTACACTCCCTTGATAGTTTCTGTGATTACATGTAAATGCCATAAATTTCATTACTAGACCAAAGTACCCAAACCAAATGAAGACCAAAATTACTGAGCTTTTTAGACTTTTATAGATGTTGTTTGAAACTTTCTTTTCCCCGGTATTTCTATACAGTTATATGCAATAGAATTAAATATAAGTTAGATTTTTCTTGTGATGATATTCTGAAGTGAAGCTTTAGAGAGCACTGTGTATTACAGGATACATGAAAAAGATGTGATACTTGGCAACACGATTTTTGTTTCATTACCATCCCACCCAAATGCAGGGAAGCTGCTCCCAGCACTGCTAACATTTACTCCTCTGGAAATCACCTAGGCCACCATCCTTCTCCAGGCTGCAAAGAAGGGAGATGATATCTGGAAGCAGTGAGGAAAGCTGCCTGTTAAAAAGCACGCTCTGAGCAAAGATCTGTTTTGAGTCAGGTGGCAAAATATCTGTCTGCAAAAGAGGCAAGCTTCTGACAAATCTGTGGCAGACCTCGTTCAGGTGGTGGCAGGTTGCATATTCTTCACCAGCTGGTCTGGAAGCTCTCCCGAGCTCGTGGAGGAGAGCAGTTCCTCTTCAACCAGTTTCTAGCTGCTTTCAGGTTTACAGAGGAATGAAAAGGAAGTGTAACTACTGCCTCTCAGCACAGAATAGGAGAAACCTCTTCTTTTCCTGTCTTATATAAAACAAGTCTCTCCTGGGCTCTCACACTTCTCCATAGCACAGGGCTAAGATCTTCCCCTTAATCTGTTTTTACTGTGTTGTGGTGTAATGTTACTGTTGTCTGGCAGTTTGCCTGTCCCTCTGAGACACACAAGATGCCATTGTAAAAGGCAACCATTATGCATCTCCACCTCAGGCCTGTAGGCTGGCTTGAAGATGCAAACACCTCCTTTATCACATGGCTTAGTGCAGGATGTACTATATAGCAGTGGTATTCCCTAGCAACAAAGTTCAAGGAAAAATCTTATTTAGAGTTTAGAATTGAAAAATGCAGAGAGTAAAAAGCCATGAGCAGACTGTGAAATAAATCTTCATGATGAAATAAAATACAATTGATTTTTTAAAACTTTTTTATGCTTATAGCCATCTCACAAGATGAAGACAATTTTGGAGAGGCAGCCGAAGACAGTACCAGTGGGGATTTACTCCTCCAGTACTGATGGCTGGACCATGTATGGGTCTATTTCAGGGAGTACACACTGTATTTAGCAAAGGTTTAGGTTCCCTAGGAAGTTATCAGTGGTGATGGTGTGTATGCATGTGATTATAGGGACCTCACCATATGTTCTACAGGCTCAATGTATAGGAAAATTATTTCCTAATTGGTAACACATATCTGAAACAGCTGCTGTTGTAGAAGAAGCAAATCCATCACCGAAGACTCCCCAGAGGAGTCATATCATCACTTGATATGTCAAAGTGTTGAATTAACTTTTCCCTGTGAGGTGGAGTATAACTGCTGCTAGATTTGATCCAGACACCTGAATGTCTTTGTAAGTTAAACAAAGTCCCTGCATGCCAAAATTAAATGGTGGTTCAATCTAAAGGAAATAGGGATTTTCCATCTCTCCTGAAGGAGACATTGTAAAAGATCAAAGTCTTTCAAGAGGGGTTAAACGATGGTTGTCTGGGTAGGTGGGGCATGCAAACCAGTTGTCAAAGTTGAAAGAAAGCTTCTTGAAAGAAGTGTACAAAAGCTGTCACTGTTAACTGAGGAAACCACTACTCTTTCTGGAATACCAAAATGCCCATAAAAGATTACCTCTGGCTTAGTTTTGCTTAAGCCATGAGAGAGCAAACCGGTGCTGGTCAAAAACAAGAGCCATCTTTTCAAAGTGTTCCCCAGACACTATTCTTCTACAGCCTTCACTCTTCAACAGTGAACAGTGCACACCTCCAGACTTTACTCAGACCCTGTGAAGCTCAGATAAGTGGGTAATGAGGAGCTGGTTTTCAGAATACCATTTTTCCCATTCACTTTCTAGGAATACTTGTACTCTTTTCAAATTGAAGACCATGTCAAATTAATTGATACACCTGTATATGGAATTACAATGCCTAAAGTTGAAGTTAAGATCAGCCTGTAAGATATCATAATAGCTTTATTTCTTAAGACAAGAGATGAAAAACATTCTTCTCCTAGAACAGTCATCTTGTTTTCCGAGTTTTGGATAGCTAGATGTCAAACAAACTGCAACTGTCACAAAAAGGAGAAAACTAGACAGGGATAGACAATTTTGTCAAATACCACCACTCTGGATTTAAGAAAGCATTAGAGTATCTTGGGGACATTGGACAGACCATAAAGGAGAGAAACTGCAAGAAGGAAGAACACCAGAGTTGAGGGACTCAGAGACTCACAGTTATAGATACAGAAGCGTACCTATAAAATATACCTGTAGATATCAATAAATAATGTAGGACATAACTGAGATGCTGGAGAGAAAGGAAAATAATTTTAAAGTCCTACAGATTAGAGTCTTACAGTGACTGAAGGGAAAAGAGGGAATAGGGTGACCATACAGCCCAGAGTATTGATTGATCAAGTACTAGGGAGATTAATTTGAAGAACAGAAAGCCACAGAGGCAAAATATTTGTGGTGTTGAAGAAAGGTAATTCTCGCTCCAGAAGAAAGAAAGAGGTCCAAGGGGATGCAAAACTCTGAAACTCGTATAGACATAGATTTCTGGGAGCAAGAGGAGAAAGACCCACTCATGAGAATGAAGGGAGAGCAAAACAGAGATGAAAAGGAGATCTCAGAGAGAATAATGTTAAGGTTTTCAAGAAGCTAAGAGGAAAAGTAGAAAGGAGAGATGAAAAGATGGTTGAGGAGTGCTTGCTTTGTATTTACTGGGAGCACTGGTACTGATATCTGAACTGACAGAATGGAAATGGGGGACTGAACAGAAGGATGAGATTTTATGGCTTACAGGAACAAGTAGCCAGAGGAAAAAAATAAGTCTTAATTGATGCAAGGTCTTCTAGTTTATTCAGAAAAAAATATACAATATTTTTCCTGTTAATTACTAGGGACAGTTCTTGAAATGCAACAGCTTGTTTTAAAGAGCATATGGTAGGGGGTGCTAGGCAAATGCAGCAGACAATGTGTTACTAAAAGAAGATCTCTTTTACATAAGGAGACATATGTAATCCAAATTTAAACACATCGTATCATCAGAATGGGTATTTTAAATCCTACCGTCTATAACATTAATATTCAGACTTCAGTTACTCAGTAAGGTATGTACAATAGTCCTTTCAGGCATTACATTAAGTGGCAGTTTGAATCTTAAGATGTACAGAAAAAAGACAGAGGAAGGGTAGCCAGGAGGTTATTCTAAGTGACATGCTAACCTGGCTGTGATGAGTGATGTGCTAACCCATCCTGATCACATGCTAAGGCCAATAAATGGTCCTGTTTAGAAGCTTGTTGAAACACTGCAGCCACAGGACTGACTTTTCCAGCCTTTCTCAAGCTCTCATTGAATATGTGCTCCTAACTTAAATTTGTTTTTCAGTAATGCTATTTTTATGGCATTAGGAGTTTATATCTCTGCAGCAACATGGTTCTCTTCACTGCCTCATTGCCACCTATTGTCAGCTGCCTAAGAGTTTTATATTCTTCGGCACAGTGCAAAGAAGTATCTGATCTACCCTCTCTTACCTCCACCCAAATCCTCCT
The DNA here is from genome assembly GCA_027560015.1 of Chloroceryle amazona. Taxonomy (NCBI): domain Eukaryota; kingdom Metazoa; phylum Chordata; class Aves; order Coraciiformes; family Cerylidae; genus Chloroceryle; species Chloroceryle amazona. The sequence continues at coordinate 25,595 of JANHFX010010289.1, read as the reverse complement.
ATAGATGAGACACAGGGTATAAAACTGGCAGCACGCTGCACTTCACTCATAACATTATTTCTGTTTTCATAATAAAGGCACAAATGAACAATGTCACAGAATGTATTTTATTAAAATCAGAAGTAATTATGAATGCCCATATTTGCAGCATCATTGAGCTGAAGGAAGATATGGGGGGGCAGTGCCTGGCAACAGGGATGGTGTAAGAGGAGAGGGTCCCACAGCAGGGTCCCTTCTGGGGACAGGTTTTCAGAATGCTGGCTGTGTGGGCTGGGTAAGGTATGGCACATATATGAGCCCTGGCTTAGTTGGGATGATTGAGGGGTGCCCGGGGTTCTGAGTGAGAGGGCAGGAGCGCACAGCGTGGAGATCAAGGGGCTTTGTGCTAGCAACAGATACCAGCAGTGGCACCTCTGAGGAAAAAGTGGCTTCTGTGGCAGCCTCTGTGTTCAGGTGTCTGTCTGAATTCATGCTATGTGTGACCTCAGCTTTTTGTGCAGGTTGCAAAGGTGGAGTTGGGATGAAGAGTGCAGTCCCACCTGCATGCTTTGGTTTTTCAGGGGAATGTAAAACCTGAGTATTGCTCTGCAGCCAGCCAGGAGACCAGTTCACAGGTTGCATGACAAAGGTGGTGCCATGCTCTTAAACCTGAAGTGGATTTGGGATGAGTATTTTAGGTGAAGTAGATAGAACATGTATGACTAATATTTTCTGGTTTTAAAATAAAATTGAGGTTGCTACAACTTCTATTTCAAAGTAACCTTCAGTCCGATGTAACCTAAAGAAAAAGGTCCCCTTCCCAGTTTTGAAAATCTTGGTGATTCTCACCAAGAGCAATGTGATGCCTCTAATGAGCAATGAGAGTGAGCATTAATGCTATCCATATTATCATTTACCCATCATTTTTCTATAGACTTGGGCCCCTTGGCTCCCTTTTCACGTGCCTGATGCCTTTTCCTCCTCCTGATTGCACAGTTTCTGCCAAAGAAGCTGGCAATGTATACAGCTGCTTGTAAAGAAGAATAGATTCAAAAATGTTAAACTTTCGTGAAGGTGAAGCATATCATACCAAGTATGTATCATACCAAGATAGCACTTCACTATCTATCCACTCTGGGCTTAGCTGAAAGTGGTTCAAACAGTCCTTTATTCCATATAAAGGCTAATTTGTATATCAATATCTACCAAGAGACTACACATAACTCTAAAGAGGTCATCCACAGAAACAAAAAATCATTCACAGCTTTCCCTCTTTTTCATTCTCCTGACACATCTTCTTCCTGCAGGATCTTGTGGTACAAAGAACTTTTCCTTTGTGAGTGGCAGTTTCCATACCAACCTTGCTTTGTTAAGCATACTTACAAAGATCTTAGATGAAAAGGCTGAGGTTGAACCTGACAGCAACTGCACCCTGCGCTCTCTACGATTGTGGGTTTGCAGCCCCAGCACATGGAGATGTTCACCAGAGAGCACTACATCAGTACAGCTCCTTCATTATACTCCCTGCGACAGGTTAGGTGTCTACATAATTCACAGGGAGAACTAGATATGGAAGAATGGAAATAACTACTGAATGAGAGGACACCTTATAATAGTCAATAGGAAGTCCTAAAAAGGGAAGAGTTTTTCTTCCAGACTTAGACATCTGTTCCTTCTCTGGCCCCAAACTCAAAAAACATATGTGAGATTCACAGACCAACAATCTGTTGCTTAAATCTTCCCTTTGGGTACAGACGACCAGCTCCCTTTGTTTCTTAAAAAAACATAGTCAGTAGAAACATCATTTTATCAGCTAGTCTGGTGTTCAGATCTGAGTCCTTTCCAGCATGAGGCAAATCAAGCTCATTTCCCAGCACACATGGCTAAAACTGATCTCTACGGTACAAAGGGATGAGCCTTCTGCCTGGTACATGTTCCCTACTGTGCAAGAACGGCAGGAACTTTTTTAGGGTCAGAAAGAGAGACCATAGGAGAAAGCATGATGTTGTAAACAGTAGAGATAGTCTTCAGCTTAGAGGGCCTTACTTCATGCCTTGCCATAACATGTGAGTAAAAACACATGCATTAAATTGTTTTCATGTGGTCATACTGCATAAAAGAAATGATACAGTGATTAAGAAATAAACACCAGGAATTTTCATAAAAGACAAATGCTGTAAACATCTAGCACCTCTACATCCCTGTTTCTGTGTAGAAAATGTTTTACTGAAGTCTTTTCTCCTATTCTAGATTCTCTTTCCATCTCATGCCTTGACTATTCCTCATGTCAAAGCCATCTTTGCAGTTTTCCCTTTGGCAGCCCATTTTTAGCCCCTCTCCAGGTAGTTTTCTCCCTACCTTTCATCCACTTGTAGGGTCTTAAACTCCTTTGCATAGGAATGACTGGAGCCACATCCTGCCTTCCCTGAGACAGGGTCAACAATCAGACAAGACACATAACACGGAGGATTCCCTTTCCTGTCTCCATCTGACTGAACATAGTGACCAGAAGGAAAGGGGGTGATTGCAACAAACTCCTGCCCAGAACAGCAGGTGCATCCCCTCAGCAACAACCCCACCTTCCCAGGTGCCCTTACATAATAGGTGCAAGGCCCTGCCTATGGAACCTAGCAACGAGAATGATTCATCTAGCTTAGAAGTGTCACCAAAATTGAGTTGGCCTATGCCCTACATCAAAATGACTTGAACAAAAACAAAACAAAACAAAAGCCCACAACCAACCAACCACCAACAACCAACCAACCAACCAACAAACAAAACAACCCAGTGTCATTGTCATAGATGACTCCCTTCTGAAGGCCCAATATGCAGATCAGACCCATTTCTCAGGGAAGTCTGCTGCCTCCCTGGGGCCTGGGTTAAAGCTATGGTGAGAAAAGTTCCTATCCTGGTACAGCCGTCAGATTATTATCTATTATTGTCTTTCCAGGGGAAATCAAGAAATACTTCAGGGTCTTGGGACAACTGATCAAGGGATCAGGAGCACAAGTAGCATTCTCCTCTATCCCTCCAGTTGCAGGAAACAATGAGGGAAGAACCAGGAAGACCCATCAGATCAATACCTGGGGTTTTTGATCATGGGTCAGTCAGCTTACAGGACACCAGGGCTGCTGGTGACAGATGGGGTGCACCTGTCCCAGAAAGGGAAACAGGGCTCATAAAAAGATCTTTAAACTAGATTTAAACTAGCAGAACGAGGCCTGCTACACCACTTAGATACACACAAGTCTATGGGGCCATATGGAATCCACCCAAGGGTACTGAGGGAGCTGGCGCAAGTGCTCACCAAGCCACTTGCCATCATTTGTCAACAGTCCTGGCTAACTGAGGAGTTGCTAGTTGATTGAAGGTTAGAAAATGTGATGCCCATCTACAAGAAGTGATGGAAGAAGTATCTGGGGAACTACAGGCCTGTCAGTCTGACCTCAATGCCAGCAAAGTTTATGGAGCAGATTGTATTGAGTGCCATCATAAGGCACATACGATACAACCAGGTGATCAGGCCCATTCAGCATGGGTTTATGAAAGGCAGGTCCTGCTTGACTAACCTGATCTCCTTCTGTGACTAGGTGACCCACCTAGTGGATGAGGGAACGGCTTTGGATGTTGTTTACCTTGACTTCAGTAAAGCCTTTGACACCATTTCCCACAGCAATCTTCTCAAGAAACTGGCTTGGACAGCCACATACTTCTCTGGGTAAAAAACTGGATGTACGGCCTGGCCTAGATTGTGGTGGTGAATGTAGTTAACTACAGTTGGAGTCCAGTCACAAGTGGTGTTCCACAGGTCTTGGTATTGGCACCAGTTCTGTTTAATATCTTCATCAGTCATGTGGAAGAGGGGATCAAGGAGATCCTTTTTAAGTTTGCAGATGACACCAGATTGTACAGGTGTGTTGCTCTGCTTGAAGGCAGAGAGGGTCTACAGAGGGATCTAGACAGGCTGGATCAATGGACCAAGGCCAATGGTATGAGGCTCAACAAGGCCAAGTGCTGGGTCCTGCACTTGGTTCACAACAACCCCAGACAACACTACAGGCTTGGGGAAGAGTGGATGGAAAAACGCCCAGCAGAAAAGGACCTGAGGGTGTTGGTTGACTGAATATGAGACAGCAGGGTGCTCAGGTGGCCAAGAAGGCCACCAGCATCCTGGCTTCTGTCAGAAACAGTGTGGCCAGCAGGACTAGGGAAGTGATTGTCCCCCTTGTACTCGACACTGGTGAGGCCATACCTTGAATACTGTGTTCAGCTCTGGGCGCCTCACTACAAGAACGACATTGAGGTGCTGGGGCATGTCCAAAGGTTAACAAAGATGCTGAAAGGTCCAGAGCAAGTCTTACAAGGAGTGGCTGAAGGAACTGGGATTGTTAGCCTGAATAAAAGGAGGCTCAGGGAACCTCATTGTTCTCTACAACTACCTGAAAGGAGGTCATACTGAGGTGGGGGTTGGTCTGTTCTCCTGTGTAGCAAGTGACAGGACAAGAAGAAATAACCTCAATTTCTGCCAGAGGGGTTTAGGTTGGATATTAGGAAAAATTTCTTCACAGCAATGGCTGTAAAGCACTGGGACAGGCAGCCTAGGAAAGTGCTGCAGTCACCATCCCTGGAGGTATTTAAAAGACATGTAGATGTCTTTAGGATACAGTTTAGTGGTGAGCTGGCAGTGCTGGGTTAATGGTTGGACTCGATGATCTTGAAGGTCTTTCCCAACCAGAATGATTAAGTATCTGCACCTGCCCTTCTCCAGAGATAGATACTTTTTAGCTTTGGTGTCATAACTCTGGAAAGATTTTTTCTCCCTGTCTTGCTGCTAATTAAAACCAGCTCACTGAAAGCTCTGATCCACAGTCCCAGGCGGCTCCTGTCCCTTTCATTTGGTACACACTTATTTTCCAGGTAATTAGTTAGGGTATTTTTAAGCAGTTTTCCAAAGTAATGTTTGCTAGGTGTGATGCATTAAATCCACCCATTAAAACCATACTCATTATATTTTTAAAAGAAAGTAATTATTAATCATGCTCATTAAATTATTCATTGTAATTTTGAATTGGTTTGCCACTTTGAAAATAAAGAGCTTGTTTTATCTTTTACATATGTTTTAGAACTGCATTACTTAATACCCAGCTGTAAGCCTGAGCAAAAATCAAAGAAGCAGAAATCCGTAGGCGGATGTTGCATTTCAACATCTATCCCCACACTCAGCTCTGAAAATCTTCTGTGCAGAAATCAACTTTCCTTGAGATGATTCAGTTCATAACCAATGACTCAGCATCAGCAATTATCCTGGGGCAGCGAGGCAGAGTACGTGTGTCCTTTGAACTGACTCCATGGATCATTGATCCCAAAAGTCACTCACCAAAGACAACAGGTGGTTGGGCAGTATTGGAGGAATAGGTTTATTGACTCAATTGCTTAAATAAAACATTACGAAGAAAAGACAAAAGATCCGCAGATTATCCAGCAGGCTTCTGGCGTGCATCTCTCTCCTGGTATAAAATATGCATGGTACAAATGCCCAGGGAGTCTGATTCTTGTCATTGGGATTGTGTCACATGACGGCAGCAACCCAAGCAAAGGATGTGTGTGAAGAGCATGTTTACGTGGATATAAAACTGAGAATTAATGCTGAGTTCATTTACTTTATGCCTGCTAAGAATCAAAACTTTCATCTATATTTGGCATTTAGCGTGGGCTGAAGATTTTCATACATTTACACCAATTCTCTATTTCCAGCCATCTCAGCTCTCACTGACTGTCTAAGCTCTCCTGTGCCTTTTCAGGGCAAAACCAAACAGGTCAGTCATGTTTTAAAGCTGATTCTGCTCTGAAAGGAAACTCCTGCAATTAGGGACAACCACAAGGTGATTTAAGAACCTGCCACCTCCCAGCTGAGCTGGGTTCACAGTCTGTATGGTATTGGAGCCCAGTTTGGGTTTGGTTAGGGAGGGTTGGGAGGCACGTGGGTGATGTGGCTGCCTGGCTGGCTCTTTGTATGGAGCACAGAGGATCTGTTGAAATGATCTCACAGCTGCAACACCTGAGCTGTTGTCTTCTTAGCGTCCCAAAGGCCAGGGTGAGCATGAGCATAAAGGCTCAGCACTGGTGTGCTTTCCGCAGCGCCCAGGCACAAGTGCGATGCCTCTGCAGGGCTGCACAGCTCACCAAAGTAGCAAGAAGCTCCCCACCCCATCACTGCAGCTCACCTCCCAGTTGTATCAGGAATCACACGTTAGCACGGGTTGTGGAAATGATTCCCTCATCTTGGTGGCCCTACTTGCAAAAATATTTTTGGGAACGGTACTGACTGATAAAATATGAGCTATAATCTATGCCAAGACAGTGGTAAATTTGCTATAGCAACATAGTATGTCTGATGGTTATGTTATTCTGAAGCCTCAGCTGTGGGCCAGGACTCCTTCACACTAGATATTGTAGAGAACCAGACTGAAAACTGTCACTGAATTTGCTGTTTAAGTAAGTGATGTGATGAATGATGATAGCCTCAGTTGTGAAAAGTACTGCTTTTAGACTATAAATCCTGCTATTTTTAGCTTCTTTTTTTGTTGTTAAATATCCAAGTAAACTTAGAAGTTCCAGAGCATCATGCTTTTTCACAAAAGATTTTGAGTAATTTCTGCTTTCCTTTTATCTCTGCCTTAGAGGTGCTCTAACAAAGTCCTGAAAAAGAAGAACTTTAGGAGGTTGTGGAAACTCTCAGTTCTTGCAGAATATTGTTATTTGCAAAGATGTCTCACCAAGGAATGAAATGTATTCACATTTATTATGTAATTGTTATTTCCAGCCTATGAATGTGCTTTTTCTCCTACCGTGGAAGAGCCAAAACATAACTTCACATAAGAGCAGGTTCAGGATGACATAAAGATGCAATGAGAAACAAGTGGGTGCAAACCAACTCCTTGGGGACTGTAACTGCCTCCTGCCATAATGAAATGTCTTCAGAGGCACCAAAGAAAATTCTTTAATAAATGGGCCCACCTGGACTATGAAAACCTAGTTGCATCACACCATCACAAACTCCCAGGTCATTCCAAACCAAAGCATTGTTTCCATATGATATAGTAAAATCCTGCTGTGTATTCTGTTTATGAATACTTTAAATAGTTTTGTTTTTTTTTATTTAGCTTACTTATTTTAGATTATCTCCTCTTTCCAGATGTCAGTGTGAGCAAACAGCTGTAAGCTGAGGTTTTCTTACGGGTGATGGGAAGAAGGAAGGACTCCAGACTCAACGGTGTGCAGCTTCTAGCTAGTGCAAAGTAAGTGGGCCATTTTGTATACTTTTAAAAATATCTAATATCAAATTAATCCTGGTTATGTGATTAACTCGTATGGTCACCTAATCAACCTGAACATGGTATGTGCATTGTAGACAGCTGAATGTACTTATCATACACGTGTGTTCAATTTTGTCTTTAAAAGGCCCAGTAATGTGAAAAAGGTTGGTGCAACAAATTTTCATACAATTTGATCAGTATGTCTCTCTGTATCAATCCTATAACAACCTTAGATATAAGGTAAATGGTTATATATATACATAAATGTAGCCAATTCCAGTGGAATTTATTTTTTGCATTCATGTTTCTTTTAGCATTTTTATGAAACCATATGAAAAATGAATGAATTCTCAGACTCGTTTACATCACTCCTTAGTGATTAATTATGGCATAAACACCGTGATTTTTCTATGTTGAAATAGAAAAAAGATACCTCAGAGACATGTTTAATCATTTGCATCTAGTAGTGCCGTGTTTATTCGTTCCTTTTTGGTCCATTAGAGAGTAAATTAGATTTGATTCGCTTACTCTCATTGGCTTAATTGTACCAGTTACAGATGAAGTACAAATAAAACCATAATAAATCCAGCAGATGTTTAACCAGCTCAACCGAGATCTTTATAGTCAATTCCAATCACATTTTACACTCAGCAATTTAACAAGACCCTTAGGAAGTTGATCTGATTTTTCTAAAAACCAGACACTTTATTTCTGTCTTACCATAACAAGACTGCCGTGCCGTATTTTCAAGTCCAGATTCTTTCACAGACATTTTTTGTAATCTCACTTCTTTCTGAGCTGAGCTGTTGGGGAACAGCATTCCATACAGCTGGGGGCATTGTAGAAGCTGGTGTAAAAATAAATAATATGGCTTCTGCCCAAGGTAAAAGCACTAAATGTCACTAGTATAGAAAATAATTTCAGAATAGAATTATAAAATAATGGGTTTTAATGTCTTTGACTTCAAAATCTGAAAATACTTACATCTAATGCATAATGCACTAAACTGCAAGGTTCATCAGATCACAATTTAAATTGCTATGACCTTTAAAAATACTATTTAATATGCGCATGAGAAATCCTAATATTAAATACCATATCTTAGTCCAATTGATCTTTCATGTGGTATTGAGAAACCATCTGTATCTATAGAACTAAAAAGGACAATATATATATTAGCAAACTAGTCCATGCTGGTGTTCGTTATGCCCCAACAAGCACTGCCAAAAAATAAAGTAGCTTAGTAACATAGAAAAATGTCAATTATTTTAATTATAATGAGATGCAAAAGGAATCCTCTCTGAGTTTGAAATTACTGCAAAGCCATCCATTGATCCCTCTGTTTAATCAGTCTCTTGAGAGCACCAGGAAGATGGAAGAATATCTGATTAGTGTGGAAGTGTCAGCCTGGGATTAGCTTTAGGCACTGGGGTTTCATAGTGGGGGATTTCCCCTTTTCACTGCCAAACCTGGACCATTGGCTAGTTTCACCACTTGCCCTGATGAAGCAGGTTTCCTCTCCCTGTGTAATGCTGGTGGAAAGACTGGAGGAATCTAACCTTTTGGTTAGATTCCCTGTCGAAAAGCTCAGCAAATGAAACACCAAGTCCTGGTGAAGAAAGCAAATCTAGAGCCCCCAGATCAGCTATTCCAAGGCCATCCCAGGAGACTGAGCAGATCACAGTCCCTGGGATGAAGCCATCTGAGGTGGGTCAGGAAGTGTTCCCCCTTCTCTAGCCAGCCCAGGCAAACCAAGAGCTGATTGCCAGTGAGGGCATGGGACTTACGTCCTATGGGACATTTCCAAGGTGGGGAAAGGAAGGAGTATGAGTGGCTTGGGGATCTGGGTGAACCAGGGAAGAGGCCCACCAATACCAGATGCTTCCACCAGCTCTCTGGAAGGAAATCACAGCTTGACCTTGCAGGCAGTGCCTGCTTGCTACTCATGCAGGTGTTTATTAGTATGAGGAAATTCAATTTGTTACAAAATCTTTTGCGCCTCCAATCATCAGCAATGTTGATACTCACCAAGGAGTTGAATACACACCCATACTGAAAACAAATAATTTGCAAACAAGATGTAGCTGGGAATGTGTTCTCACTGTTTTGAGTATTGAACAAAACTGTCAAAACCAAATTCTGTTCATAGATAACTTGTGAATTGTAGAAAAAAATAAAACTGCAAATAAATGTTTAATCTGCATCATTTACGCTCTTTTGACAGCATCTGAATTGTCAAGCAGAGATCCTACTTAGATTCCTAAATGTCAGATCCAAATGTACTTGCCCCTAAGACGAGTCTGATCCCCTCAGAGGAGGCTGAGGTGAGCTGGTTGGTTCCAGGCATGTATATGCCTTGCACTAGCATTACACTGGGCACCTCTAAACTAAACCTGTCTTACCTATAGTTTTCTGTTTTAAACCAAACAAAATCATACATTTTTCTTCTTTTTTGTGTGTGTATGCATCATATTACACTTGATTATTGTGAAGTCAGAATTTTCAAAGCATTTGAATTATTCACCACTATATTATTTTCTATTTTATTTAGTTCACCATGAAAATTGCCTGTGGATTTAAACACACTCTCTAATAATGCTCACTTCTTATTATTGTACAAAATGATAATTTTAGTAAGGTTGATTCAATGATATATGATTCAAATCTAACATAAAATAAAACCCTTTTGTTTTTATCAAAGATCTTTAAAGCCTTCTAAAAATGCATTTCTAGAGTTTCAAAAGGACACTTCTATAAAATGTTTCAATGATTTTTACATGTATTTTTAAAATGCTTAAGTGTAGTTTCTGATCTTTTAAAAGACCAATTGTCTTGGGAAAAAAAAAAAGGTGGAATGAGAATTCTTCATATATTGACTTTTATTAATTGTTTGCAAATAAAAACTACAGTTAGAACATAAAACTTCTTCACAGAACCTTGAATCTGTTAATACTGAATTATATATCTTACCCTCAACCATAAAACTTTAAAAATAACTTTAAAACTAAAAAAAAACAAACTTTAAACTTTAAACCTTTTAAAAAGCTTTAAGAAATAACCATCCCTTTATAAGAACAGTATTCTTAACACCGGTGGAGCAATAAAAAAAAGCAAAAAAAAGCTGTGATTGGAGCTGACAGTTGGTTTACTCTTACCATTTGATCACAAAAATTCAGTGCCATCTGTGGGAAGCCACACAGGCAAATGTGTCAACACATCTAATAATGAAAAGAAGAAACAGACAGAACATGCTGTAGAAACAGACTGCTTTAATTACCCCCTGTACAATGCTTTACAACATTTGCAGAGGAAAAGTCCTGTGTGGACCAGTTGCTTACGCAACGGAGAATGTCATATCTGTGGCAAAACAGGGTTTGACCTTGGGAACTATACCTGAGTGATATCCAGACGACAGATTCATTAAGAAAACCTTTTCAGCACATGATTTAGGGTATTGTACACCTTGCAGATCACTGAATTTAGCAGAGGTAGGCAAAGCTGACAGCAACGCATTGCTCTGCCCCATGAGCAGGGCAGTGCCCAGTTCGCTCACTGCCTGGCGTGCAGAGACTGCATATGGTAAGGGTGGGGCTAGGCTCCATAGGCTGTGAAATTTAACAGTTATGCTTAGGAGATAAAGGGGCTGTGGCTGATCTTTGCTGTGAATACGTGTCTCCAGCTGCAATGAGAAGAATGATGATAGGTGCACACCAGCATACCCCAGTGCCAGCCAGGATGAGGTATGGTATAAGGAGAGTTTCTGGGGTAGACAAAGCACTCTGTTGGGATGAAGTCCCAGGGTATGGGGTGAGTCAGGCAGGTAAAGCTGCTCTGAAGGATTGACCTGTACTGATGGGTGGAATACAGACTCAGTTTTCGAGAAGAGGCTGGTCCTGCACAGGTCATGATACTTCTGTGCAGTTTGTATCTTAGAAAAGAAAGACATGGTGCTTTGCCTGTGTGCCCTGCTTCCTGGATAGTCTGGTCGACTCTGAAGGTGATGTCTTGCCATGCTGTTCAAAAAGCTACTATGGGATGGAGAGCAGACATCTTGTTTCTGAGGGTGGCCTGGGTATGAGGACATAGCTGCAGTGCGATTTATGCCAAATGCCAGCTGACAGCCAGATGGGAGGAAAACTCCACGGTGGTGGGAGCTTACACAGGCATACTGGGGCCTGCTTGGATAATGTCTTGGATGGATGGGGAAAACAAGTCATATGTGATCCTTCTCACTTGCAAGCCAGCACTGTGTCCCAGCACCTGCTTAGGGTTCTGGGCTACCTCTCAGTGTTTCCAAGTGTTTTTGTTTCTTCCTCATTCATGTGTAGTCTCAAGTCCTGCTACACTAATATTTTCAAGACAGAAAGTGGTGATACTGCTCTTACTTTCTTTATGTTCTTCAAGCACTTCTTTTTTTATCTGCTTCCATCAGACTGGTTGTCCTCCCCAGGGGAAGGGCCCATGTATGATTGAAAGTGAAGATGTCCAGAGGAACCTCACAAAGACTCTAGGTTCTGGGTCATCAGGATTTGGTCTCTGCCAGGAAATAAAGTTGCTCAGGGTTTTATTTACAGTCCAAGTCAATCTGCAAGAGCATAGCCAAGGTCACCCTCTGGTACTGTGTGGAGGCACCCATGAGTTGCCCCCCCAGTGCCAGCTCAGCACAGCACTGCTTGTGGCATGCAGGTTTGGCAGCTGGAGCTTGCAGTCTGCAGACATTGCCTTTGAGAAGCAGGCTGCAGTCACACAGGGTATGTTGGCACCACAGATGTTGCTTGTGCTGCACCTCATGGTGCTGCATCATGCCAGGCTCCCTGCAAGCGGACCTTTGTAGGATACAGCAGGCATGGCTGGAACTCATCTCATGCCATGCTCCTCACCAGTGTGGAGCTGGGCTCCAGCTGCTGCAGAGTTTTCATCACGCTCAGGACCCCTAGTTATCCAAAGTATTGGGCAATTCAGCACCTGTAGTTAGAAAGGGGAAGTCTGTAATTTATCACAGAAGTTAGGGGAGAAAGGCAGCTAACAGCTCTCAGGAGCCACAGATGTGCAATCACCTTTCCCTTTCTGGCCAGCATTTACCACTGCAAATGACACTGTAAGATTTTGAAAAGTTAGCAAATTGATAACATTCCTGTATGACCAAATGTGGCAGCACTGTACCTGTGTGCAAAATCAGAGTAATTTACTGTCCTTGAATGCCACCTATAGGTTACTGTTCTCTGAAATGTTCCTGATGCAAACCCATGGAAGACAGGGCAAAATGCAGTTTTTTATTAAAGCTGCCAAATTTTTGCATGCTTACTTTGATTTCTGTAAGGTCACTAGTGACCATGTTGTTCTCAGACAGTTGCACCATTGCCTGCAGATCACAATTCCTTTCTATCTGATTTTCCAAACCTCGCTCAAGGTCATAATGGTTTATTTATGATGCAATCATTCAAAGGCTACTCTTTTTCATGAACACAAACCTATGGATTTATCCTTTATTGCAGTATATTGTGGTTTAATTCCAATCAGCGCTAAGCCCCACACAGCTCCTTGCTCACTCCCCACAGTGGGATAGGGGAGAGAATTGGAAGAGTAAAAATGATGGGTTGAAATGGGTAAAGCAAAAGCTGTGCACACGAGCAAAGTGAAACAAGAAATTCCTATCAGCAAGCAGGTGTTCTGCCATCCCCAGGAGAACTGGGCTCCATCACCCCTAATGGTTACTTGGGAAAAGTGCAAAGTCCTGCACCTGGGTTCAGGCAATCCTTGGTATCAGCACAGTCTGGGGGATGAAGAAATTGAGAGCAGCCCTCTACAGGAGGACTTAAGTGTACTGGTAGGTGCAAAGCTGGACATGAGCCAGTAGTGTGCAGCTTGCAGCTCAGAAGGCCAACCATATCCTGAGCTACATCAAAAGAAACGTGGCCATCAGGTTGAGGGAGGTGATTCTGCCCTTCCAGTTTACTCTGATGAAACCTCACCTGGAGTACTGTGTCCAGCTCTGGAGTCTTCAGCACAAGAAGGACATGAACCTGTTGGAGCGGGTCCAGAGGAGGGCCATAAAAATGGTCAGAGGGCTGGAGCAGCTCTCCTGTGAAGGAAGGCTGAGAGTGTTGGGGTTGTTCAGCCTGGAGATGAGAAGGCTCTGGGGAGACCTTATTGCGGCCTTTCAGTACTTAAAGGGGACTATAAGAAAGATGGGGACAGTCTTTTTAGCAGGGCCTATTGCAGCAGGACAAGGGGTAATGGTTTTAAACTAAAAGACAGTAGATTTAGACTAGATACAAGGAAGACTTTTTACAACGAGGGTGGTGAAACACTGGCACAGGTTGCCCAGAGAAGTGGTAGGTGCCCCATCCCTGGAAATATCCAAGGTCAGATTGAACAGGTTTCTGAACAACCTGATCTAGTTGAAGATGTCCCTGCTCACTGCAGGGGGTTGGACTAGCTGACCTTTACAGGTCTATTCAAACCCAAACTATTCTATGATTATATGATGATTCTATGAAGACAAATGCAATCACTCTGAATGTCCCCTCCTTCCTTCTTCTTCACCTAGCTTTATCTGCTGAGCATATGGTGTGGAATACCCCAGTGGTCAGCTGGGGTCAGATGTCTGAGCTGTGTCCCCTCCCAACTTCTTTTGCACCCCCAGCCTACTCACTGGAGGGGTGGTGTGAGGAGAAGAAAAGGCCTTGACTGTGTAAGAGCTGCTCAGCAATAACGAAAACATCCCTAAGTTTTCAGAAGTGTTACCCGCACAAAACCAAAGCATAGCTCCACACAGGCTACTGTGAAGAAAATGAACTCTATCCCAGACAAAATCAGCACACAACAAAACCTTTAGTTACTGCACAATACTGCCACACAGCATCCTTTGGAAGGACATCACAGGGCACTTTGCAACAAATGAATTTCAGATCATTAACAGGGAAGTCAGTGCCATACAGCAGCTGCGAGTCTGGCCCTGCTTTCTGATAAGAGACTTTTGAACAGCATGCATTTCACCTGTCAGTTTACACTTTGTCCTTGCTATTTATTCTTTTTCTTTTTTAATTAGAGCAGAAACTTACTATTTTTTTAACTCTGTAATAACAGGAGGTTCCTTTGGGAACTGGTTTATTTTGAAAGTTCTTGACAAAATACATGAAACCATCTAGAGATGGCCAGTCTTTTTCAAAGATGATTCATCCTGCAAGTTGCTGAGCATGACCTGCACTGTGCTTGTGGCATTGTCCCTGTGCACCACCTTTCAAGGAGTCACACAGCACACTGCCAGACTGCATTGCCTTACCTCTGCGCCGGCTCAGTGTTTTAAGGACATACTGTACCCAGTTCCTAGTATATGCTGGAATGTTATTTGGTAGCATATTCAGACAGCACTGCTGTCTTAGCATTATGAGACAGCCCAGTGTGACTTCTGTTACTATAACTTCTCTGAAGTACTTGGGAAAAGTGGAATACAGATTTGCTTCAGATGTGCAAGTCATGTAATACTTGCAGAGGCAGAGCTGACTAGCTGAAGCCAGGAGTAAGTGCTCTTAAGATCAACACAGCCTGATACTGTATTATTATTATTAGTGCTTTATTATTTCTTGACTGAAGCTATTTGCCCATCACTTTCAAATGGCTTTTAACTGTGGTATAATAATCAGCAAATGTCTTTGTTTGAATAGAAGTTTGAGCTGTTGGATCACTGCAGTCTTTAATTTTTTGTCACATGTGCTAAAGATGCTGTTCAAGCATCTGTCCACGTTAGCAGGCTCAGCTGCACACTTGCTCTCACAGTGAAGGAAAAGCAGTATTTTCCTGATGACATTCCCAGAGCCATCAAATTGTTTTCCTCTTAGGAAGCTCTCCCAGGAGGTATAAGCAACTTGCAGAAAGGAAAAAAAAATTCATTCAATGCACCTTCATAGATGAAAAAGCACAAAATATTAGGAGAGACATGACATTTCCTCCTTTTTTTCTCATTTAGTATTTGCAGTGCTACTTAGTAGGGCCTCAGAACCAATGAGTCAGAAAACAAACCCCTTAAAATAATCCAGAAATGTTCAGAAGTTAATGTTTTGCAAAATCCCAGGCTGTGTCATCTCCAGAGGTTTCTCTAATGACTGTTCTACTGGAGAGGAGAGCAATGCTTTCTCTCAGTCTCATTCATGAAAATATTGCCCTGAAAAATTCCCATCCCCAGCAACAGAGAGTTTAGACAGGTATGGCCTCTCCTAGTCCTGATGATGCGTCTCTGAACTCATGGGCTTTTTGGGATGGAACCCCCTTTATCCTGGGAGGACTTCACTGGGGGTCCAGCATAGGGCTGGTGAGCAGCCACGGTAGCAGTGGTTGCTGCTGTATCCAGGTATCATTTCCAAGACACCAGAGCCTTTCTAAAGTGGGATGAAGAGGAGAACAAAGTGGCTTCTTAGAGGGGCTTCCCTGCAAGGGCTGCCTGTTGCTGTGGGAGAGGGTGGCCACGTACCCCATTTTCAAAGACATACAGATAGAGAAGCTTTGCCAGAGCCAAGAACAAGCTTGGCTTTGTCATCTCTGCAGGATCAGGGATGCGATTAGGACTCCACCAGTGTGTGACCTGGTAAACTGGATGTTGAGATAAGATACCGCACTCTCATCCATTTCTGTCAACGAAGGCAGGTTTTGGCATGGCTAACGACAAAATTCTTCCCTCTGAACAAAACATTGCATTTTCATGATTCCAATGCTGGCTGTAATTCAGCTTTTCTGTATGTCAGTTGCCAGCAGCTTCCTCAGATGAATCAGTTTCTGTTCCCTAAACTGAGGCAGACAGATGTTAACAAATATCTGCACAGCACTTAATTCCAAATACTATAAAGAGAACTTTCTTGGATTTACATTCTGTCCAGAGGACTGGTTGGGGCTGTGCAAAAAAATTGTCTTGGGAACAAAAGGCACAGAAGGCATCCCCTTGCTCCAGCTTGGACTGAACTCTTTGGGGCAGTCACATAAACCATGCTCTTAAATATCTGTGAGATTGCAATATTTATTTTTGTTTCTATGTGACTCAGAAAAAAATATCTTAAGATTCCAATTGAGAAAACTCTAGCACTGCCTTTTGGCCAGTTTTGGGTTATCTGACCAAAGACAGACTCCTTTCAACTCATTTCTAGCACACAGACAAATAGTAAACAAAGCTTATTCAGCACCAAGCAGCCATCTCGGTTGACGCATTTTGCAAGCTTCCCACCAAGAGCTGAATCCTCCAAAAATAAGACTGTGCCAAGTTAACTGAGTACCTTGCAGAGGCCAGCATCTGCAAGTCTTCTTCCTATTCTGCCTGATACAGAAAGCTTGGGTGCTAGGTATTATGTTTGGAAAAATATGTTGGTTTTTCCACGTAAAACATACCGCTTTAGCATAGATAGCTGGATCGAAGAATAAAATACATGCTGACATTATTTGTATTAACCTTTCAGGGAATCATTCATGAGACAGCATTTAGACTATAAACAGTTCTATAGAGGAAACCTGAAGAATTTGGCAGCAGTATTAAATTGCAGTCTACCTTAGTAGTTGCTCTTCCTGATCATTAGCCTGAAATGGAAACAGCCTGGGAATGATTACCTGATCCCCATGATTTTCTTTTAATGACAAAGAGAGCTTGAGCACAACAGAAGAGCAATTTAGAAATAGGAAAAAATACATATAGTAACATTTGCTGTATATCAAACCTATACCCATTTATAACAACAATTCAGAATGTATGGATTCCACTTTATGTGTCCTTAAAAAGAGTTCAGTGACTATTAAGGAAGCTATTATTATTCGTAAAATACCTTAAAGGCGCAAAGGCAAGCATCTGGGTGATTCCAAGCAGGGTAGACAATAAGCTTCTGTGGTATAGCTGGTGTTTGCAGTGCAACCACCTCCAGCTGAACTGCTCACCCCATCTCACCCGTAGGGTCAGTGAAGAGGAAGGCATGACCTCCAAAGGACATTTATGGCGTGACTCCCCCAACCTCTTTTACTGTCAAAATAATTGCTGCAGCTAGAGAAAATAATTCCCTTTTACATACAGTCAGAATTTCTCTTGCTGCAACATGGGAAGGTTTCCTTTCACTGCTCACCTCTGTGAGGAGCCTGACTGCCCTACCTCATCAGGTAGCTGAAGACAGCAATTGGATTCCACTTCAGGTCTCTTCTCCAGTTGAACAAGCCCAGCTCTTAGACACTCATATCAGCTCCTGCTTTGCTTCCCAGCCAGCACTGCCCCTGTCTCCCCAGAGCAGGATGAGAAGCTCAGATGCAGGTAGTGAGGGGTAGCGGGTTTAACAGCGCCATGTGTCAGCTATACACCTGTAGCTAAAGCTAAACACATGCCTAACCCTGATTGATGAGCAGTGTAGCCTTTCCTCCCATGTGAGCTGATCTAAGGATATGGAACAGCGGTGAGCATTGTGCTTAGGTACAGTCAACTTAGCATCCCTGCTCAGACATAAAGCAGGTATCACCGACGGTCTCAAAATTACCCAGCCACTGAACTGACATTTTGAAAATATCCAAAAGTTCATCTATCAGGAGAAATTTCAGAGAGAAAAAGGCAAGTGAGGTGTAATGGCAAAACATCGTTGCTACAGTGACTTGAGTCAAACTGCAGCTGTCACTGCCAGCAGTATGACTATGGTCATAAGGTAGGTAGTTTCAAAAATAAAAAGATTTCACCAGTACAGCTAAGTGTTGTTTTAAAAATGGCAGATACTGTTTTAACATTCATATGAGAAATGTTAGAAATACGTAGTTTTGAATATAAAGCATGCAAGCCACAAGAGAAGAAAGACCTTGCTTATGCTGCTGCTGCCTGGATTATCCGTGCTGCAGCTTTGCCTCGGAAGGAATTAACCTTAACAAGGTTCTTTAACTTCAAAGAAGGGCTGAAACAATGTTGAAGGTGATACAGGGATTGTCCATGGGACCTGCCTTCTCAGGTTCTCTTTAAAATCATGGTGGATGATTCATCTTTTTGTGTGTTTATTGCATCGTGATTTACATGAGAGGCTGTAAGTGGGCATTGGATAAGACATGGAGAGAGACAATCAAGCAGGAACAGGCTGGGATGCCATCCTGTAGCTGAGACAGTTATTTCTTTGGATGGGATAGAAAGACCCAGGCTTTTCCCAGGAACTAAGAAGGGCATAGGTAGAGCTGTTTCTATACCTTTGTATTTTCATTCTGACTAAAAAGTTTTCTGTTTGAACTGTTCCATTTTTAGCATTACAGATTCCTTCCTTTTGGGATGCTAACTTTATTAATTGAACCTGGAAGTCATGGTCCATTTGGGGCATGTCACAGAAATACTCTCTCCTTGTCATTGTGCTAAAGAATCCATTGATTGCCTATATTTGAAACCATACTAGATATTTTAGCAAAAGTTTATGAAAATGTATACAATATGAAAACAATCCCAGGCAAGCTGGCATATGCTGGGCATCTTATGAGAAATTTTGTTTTATCAAGAATTTTTTTTTTTATTTTTCATTTGAGTATTGCAAGAAAGATCAGTGCCAGGGATAAAATTAAAGGAAAGGAGGCAGTAACTTAGCACTCTGGGACATGGAGGACAAGAGGTGTTGCATATGGGAAAACACATGATGAGAGATTCATGGTGTGCTGGAGCTTTGCAAAGCTTTGCAGGCACAGCCAAGAAAATTCAAATGAGAAGGAATGGGGAAAAGGGAGACAGTAGCACGAATCATAAAGGTGTAATGAGAAAAAGGTCAGGAGCCAAGATCATGTTAACCAAATGGGTAGACTGAATGGGAAAAAAGCAAATCTCAGGGAGGCCAGATCCAATGACAACACAATGTGAGTTGATGATTTGTAATTTTAATAATGCAACATTCAGTAAATAAAATGTTAAAATAAGCAACTTTAATAATTCATTGCAACACTTACTATTTTGGGACTGTTATTTTATGGAATATTTGATTCAATTGCTCAGTGTCATTGCGTGTCCTTTCCTTGTAACCATGCCACAACTTAAACATTACAGTGTTTCATTAAATGGTCAGCTAATTGTAAGGTATTTCTGTGTTTTTCTATCTGTCACACTGGAAAATCAGCTTCCAACTAGAGTTACACTCTTGTTCACCAAGGTTTTATATCATATCTGGCAGCCTACATTTCTAGTGCTTGTACTAAACTAGCAACTTTATGTAGGTTTGAATACTATTTAGGAAACAGTTTTAACAGTTTTCATCTTCAAAGCCCTGTGTAAATATTAAACAATGTATACATACCTTAACTTCACTGAACAATGCTTGTGTTAACTGCAGGAGTTGAGCCAGAGCTGCATCAAAATTTAGAGGTTATGCTGTGTTTATCTTTGCTGTATCTGTAAAAGCACTTGTAGGTGCTTTTGGTAGAACTGAAATTTTTTCATGCAGAATTATATAACCTTCACAAAAATGCATCCTTTCTCCGATAATACTCTGTGCTTGATGCTGCCCAATGACAGATGCATACGTATGAACAAGTAAAGTGTCAGTGGTGGCAAAGGCTCCAAAGACTAAAAAGTATTACATGGCTGACTGCGGGCTTGTTAGCCTAGCACTTAACCCGAGCAAATCATGGGAAAGGCTGAGCATGACATGTATGTTATTGTTAAAGACTGGTTTAAGTACAATGTAAGATGCAAGTATAAGGAAAGCTAACAACACACTTTAATGAAAACAATTGCTTCCCTGTTAAATGTAAAATTTTTTATGTTAGCATTTAACACTGAAATATTGCTACCATTTTTGACAAGTTTAATTAATAAAAACTGACAGCTGACATAATACACTTAGATTTCCACAGGTTCTTTTACTTGATACAGTGTGACATCCTGATTAAAAACATTTAACTGAACCACTGAAGCACATACTAAAAAAGATTAAAGTGTGACTAACATCTCAGAAAAAAATCATTGATGGGGTTTCTTCTCCAGTCTCAAATGTGTTCAGTCTCTTTACTGAGGAGTAGAAGCCATCAGCTTACTCCCAAAAACCAGCAAGACCAAGGCTTAGGAGAAAACTAGCTAGCTCAGTTTCTCACTAGCACAGAAAGGATCTCAGGAAGACCTCTACATTTGTAGCCACATATTTACCCTTGCTTGCTCATTTTTCTTACTCTAGAACTTTCTTAGTCTGACCAGTACAGATTTCACAGTGCTCAGGGCAAAGCTGTTCTGTACTCCTGGTACAGAACCAAATCTGATTTTAGCCAATATAAGGCT
The DNA here is from genome assembly GCA_027560015.1 of Chloroceryle amazona. Lineage (NCBI taxonomy): Eukaryota > Metazoa > Chordata > Aves > Coraciiformes > Cerylidae > Chloroceryle > Chloroceryle amazona. The sequence goes on along the minus strand of JANHFX010010289.1, from coordinate 5,060 downwards.
TTCTGTTAAATTCAGTGGACTTTGGCCAAGGTCCCCGGTGCAATATTCAAACAAAAAAAATTCCACCAATTCCTTGTGGCTAAACAGTGGTGAAAGCAGGCTGCCCTATCCCCCTGAGGACCTCTTCAGAAAAAAAAAACAAAAAACACTAGGCACAGAGATTTACATGAAAAAAAGCCCCCATCTATTACTAGTGCTTGAGGGTAGCTTCCAGAAATAATAAACAACAGGTAGAACAACAGTAGAACAGGTACATACAGTGTGACCTCCACAGCAAAATACTCTGCAAACTTTGGCTGAAAACAGAAGATTTTGGCATTGCTATATATAAAAAATTATGCAGACCTGAGCAAACTGCTCTCCAGAGCCCTGTTGATGGGGTTAATAGCCTCCTAGATGCTGCCAGTGCACAAGCTGAGATGAAAGATGCGATGGACACAGAGAATTAAAATGTAATTAACATCACATCCATGATATATGTTTACACTAATTGCCAATCTCATTGTTGCGATATATAATCCATGAAAAAAATTGAGGGATCCTGTGCGTGAAAAGGAAGAGATTTTATATGGGCACCAGTAGGTATGAAAAATAAATCAGAAAAGCAATGGTGATCACATAACACTCTCTGAGCCTGTGGCACAGAAGCAAGAGGTTTGCAATTTATCATGCAGTTAAGAAGGCAGCAGGAACCCTACAACTCCTATTGTGAAGCTGCAGAATTGTTCTGCAGTCAGCAATTTAGTCTGGACCATTTTATTAAAATGCCTTTTTGTTCTTTGCAACTTTTGTTTGAGACAATAGGTTTGAATTTAGAGTGAGAAGAGTCTCCAGACTGCAGTGGAGAGCTCTGCAAGCTCGAGGACAGACAGCTATTAGCACTCCAGCAGCTCCTCACCGTGGGTAATCATATTATAATATGCTTTCTTCTCCTGTAGGAGCTGATAAATATATGTATATATAACAGGTCCAAGATGCATATTTCTACCATTTTTAAAGCCTTGTTTCTTACTGAGTCAGTAACTTGTTTTCTGTTTAACGCAGGCAAGTATAAAATTGCTAGAACATGGGCATCTTTCCCAGTCTCTTTAAACATACTGCCTTTATAGGAGAGATGAGGCTTTAGCTGCTCCCACTACAAACAGCATAAGGAGCTCACTCTGTCCTTTGTTGTACCAAGCTTGTTGTGGCTTTCATTTGACAAGATTACATATATGCAAACCTCAGATAATGCAAATTGTTTTAGCTTGAGCTGACATTTGTAGCACGACTCTATCTTGTTGGTTTGGAGTGCAGGGAAGGAGTATTATACATATGGATGCTCCATTTCAAAACTTCTGTACATGTCACAGATCTTTTTTGGAAGAATCTTGAGGAAACTGCGAGGTTCCTATTCAACTGTTACCAAGCCTTTGAAAATCCCTTAACATTTCCATGAAGATTGAATAAATACATTGTGTTCCAGACCTGTAACTTTCTGACATAAAATACCACTCCAGTGAGCAAACAAATTAACATCAGGAGATGGGTCTTATTAACATCAAGAGAAGAAGTCCTTCAGCCCTTTGTCTTTCTTGGTTAATAATGGGTCTTTACAGTAATTTTGAGCTCCAGTCCAGTAATGCAGCATAACATAAGAATTCAAAATAGTGTTACTGAGGCAGACACAGGTTTGTGGAGCACCACAACCTGTTCCTGACTGTGGTCAAGAATGGATGCATACTAAAGCAAGGGAGGCAGGCAGTTACATTTCCCCTGAGTTTTCTCCCTGAATTCAAAAAATTGTAGCTCAGAGGCTTTCTGAACAAGAGGTGTTGCCTTTCCATTTAATGGATGCTGATGGGTTCTTTTCAATTAATTTCATCTAGTTGCATTTTTGACATTGTATAAATTCATAGTATTCACAGGATCCAGAATCAAGGGTTTACCCAGATTATCTCCATAGTATGCAAGCACCACCTCCTTTGCTTGTTTTGAACTTTCTGCCTGCCAGTGAAATTATGTATCTTTTAGATCTAACAGGATGTGTCACAGCCATCATTCATTTCCCTTAAGTCTTTTTTTTACAGATCTCATATGCCCTTAAACTTTTGTTTCTTAAGGTATATAGATCTTCTTTGAAATAGGCCTTGCTTGCAAGCAGAAACTGATGTAAGCTTTAGCTTTCTATCCGAATAGGAAGAAATCATCACTATCTTCAGACATCATAACAAAATGCACTTTAGCAGTTTTTCTGTCTCTACTCCAAGACAAAACTTTTCTTTCAAACTATCCTATCTGGAGTGACGCAACATTGTTCTTCCAAAGCGTGTTCCGCAGCCATACACAAGCAGGCTAGCCATCAGAGGGCTTCCTCCCATCTTCAGTGTCCTGTACACAAATTCTGAAGAGCGTAATTTGCATGGAATTGCACAGCATGCTTTTCATTGCATTGAGGTGGTGCTTTAAAGGTTTTTCTGAGGCTGTGCTTGCATAAATAAGTTGTGCTTGGATGGTGGAATAACTACCACATTTCATACAGCAGCAAGTAGTACAGGAAGATCCAATATGAAAAGCCTTAAATCATCTAAATCTTCAATTCATCCTGCCTGAGCCTTGTCTTCCATTTCTGTCCTTTACAGGACATGGACAGCTGTGAAGTTTTTAAGTGTGATCAATTATCTCAGGCCAATTTCAAAACCAATTCTTGACTTTTCAAGCCTGTCTCTGTAGAACAACACAGGGTTATGATGTACTATAATCCATTACACCTTGAGAACAAATAACTAAAATGAATGCCTTATTTCAGGAGTTTCTTTCCAAACTAGCTGCAATGCCTTAAACCACAAACCTTTTCTGCCTTCCTGACCACAGCAGCATCAGAGATGGATCTTCTGTTCAGCTTCCAGCAACCAGAAGGTGGAGTTGTGAGTCTTCAGCATGACCCAGCCTAACTTAGAGCCCACCAGCCTCTTCAGATGATCAGTCTATTAGATATCTGTCTTCTGAAAATAAAAAATGTAAAACTATTAATTTTTTAATGTATCATAAAGACCATAAAGCCCCTGAGCCATCATATTCTTCTGAATTTGCTGCACGGACATATTTTGTGTGGTTAGCAGAAGCCAGTACTTCTTGAGGGAAAACATTGTTGGAGAAATGGTGCACGGAAAGGAAAACAATATGAAATTGCAGCCAGCCTTGCTCAGACAATATGGATCTGAATTTCAATTCACTGTAAACAAGCAGCCCATGTCTGAGAGTGTCAGCAGTTTTAATGTCATGTCATCCAATCAACACAGGTTGTGTTCTGGGAATCAGAAAACACTTCTGCATTCAGGGGAGAGAAGACATTTTGTCTTGTTTTACTAATTTCTTCTACTAAATTGTACCTTACTTAGCATCTCACTGATGATAAAGATCATCATTCACTTTCTGGCATTGCTGAATACCTCTTTCAACACCACAGTGAGTTCACACATGCTTCCAGACTGCTGTACAGAAAAAAAGTAGCAAATTGTTCTACAGAGAGTGACATTTCATCTTCTGTGATGAAGTCTGAGTGTACTGCTGGTGAACACACTTTTTAAGGTGAACCCTCTATTTGAAATCACAGTTTGCTTGAAAACACTGAGGTAGGTCTTCAGCTACTAAAGACTGGCAGTGATCCATTTAATTCAATGGAGACATGCTAATTTGAACTAAAGAGCTGACCCTCTGCGCCTACCCATCTTAAATTATTATTATATTAGACAGATTGCAGATAATTATAATCCGTCATGTTTCAGTTTATTGACACTGTGTCTCCGGGAGCACCCTCTTAAAGGAATTTAGCCAGTCACCTGCCATTCATTTCAATTACAGAAAGGCAAATACAGGCTCCAAAACTAAAACAGAAAAAATCTCAACCCAGAAATTAGACTATAAAGCCACAGAAATTGTGAGACAGAGAAATTATAGACTGGTCTAATATTTGATCTGCTTTCAACTAATTGTAAAAACACTGCCTACCAAGATGGCAAGATTTGAATTATTCCTAAAAGGCAGTTCATGATCCTTGTCATGAAACATCAATTCGCACATGTAAGCCCTGTCCCATTCAGTTCTGGAGCAGGGCTGCTCTCAGCACTCTTCAGACCATAAGGTTTCTTCTTATTTTAGTTTCTCAAGAACAGATGTCTCCTACCTGACAGCATATCACTGTGTTTGATCTATTTGCTCTGGGAGGAGGAGGTGGACCGACACAGACTTGCCTCCTTCCACCCACTGACCTTAGTGCCACCAGCACAGAGCCTTACCAGTGCAGTATGGGGGCCTAGCATGTTACGGAGATGCTGCCTCACTGCTGCCTCATGCCCTGTCCTGCCCTATGATGGAGACTGAATAGAGGTAATGCTACCTCCTGTCTGGATGTTTCCAAGAAAATGAAAATGGAAGGGGGCTTTGTAGTCCACGTAATCCTTCCTTTTTGTTTGCTTTTTTTCCCACGTTTGTTCATTTCACCAGTAAAAGACTGTGAACTTGGTTTCACAGATAAGTCTAAATGTTTTCTATGTTGCAGTTAGTCCTTGTCTTAGTGAGAGTTTCATTTTATCTGACATCATTAAATAGGAAGTCGTGAACTGCACATCTTACCAACCCCCTTAACATGACATTTACACAAACAAATTTAACCACACCAAATTTTACTCAAAAGGCAGACCATCCCCTTTCTGGTACCTGAGCTAGCTCAGAAATCGCTATATTGCCATACATCTGGGATTAAATAACTCCCTGCAAGAGAACAGGCTGGGGACAGCCATGGGTGGTTTGGAGAGGCAGCTGAACCCGTCTTGTGGTAAGGAAGGGCAGCCATGTGCTGGTTTGCATGTGAACAGCACAGCCAGCAGATCAAGGGACATGCTTATTCCCCTCTGTCTGGCAGGTGTGCTTGGGCTTTCCAGTACAGTAAAAACATTAGCAAACTGCAGATTCCATCAAGAAGATTTGTCATAGTTAGAGGGACCGGGACCAGTTTATCGTTATGTGGTTAGAAGCAAAGCTGTGTATTCTATACTCTCTATGTCATTGCTCACGGGCTG
>JANHFX010010288.1:0-39973 GCA_027560015.1 Chloroceryle amazona | reverse complement strand
GGTAAAGGTTTCCTTTTTCTCTTTGCAATTCATTTAAAAAACATTTGTGAATCACCCATGATGATGGCACTACAAAAATGTAAAGTGATCTGTTACATCATTATGTGTATAATTAATACTGGATTGTTAGAAAGCTAGTGCTCAGTTGTTGTGAGTTTGATTTTTATTGAGGGGGGAAGAGTCATCATGTTTCCTGTCATTTAAATATGTACCTATATGAACTATTTACTCCTAAATAAATGATGAATCTTTAGATTAGGGTATGACTTACTAGCAGTGTTCATGTCCGTCATTTTAAAGAGAATTATTGGTCATGTCTTCCTCCACAAATGCTGGCTGGGTAGCTGGATACAGCTGGTAGGCTTTAGCTTTTTTCTTTTTTGTTTGAAAGGAAGAGCCAAGAATGTTAGGTATCTTCATTGTCAACAAATAATTCTAAGTAAAGCTCTGTGTTGCAATTATTTTCATGCTGTAAGATCAGTGTACTACATGTTCTTCAGTTACTATTAAGCAGCATGGTTAAATAAGGTATTATCCATGATGTCATAAATACATGCTACTTCAGGTGCTTGTTGCCAATCCGTGTGCACTTCTATTCATGAGGTATGTAGGAAAACTGCAGCTCTTTAAAACTAACCTGCCTGTGGCCAGCATCAACATCATTTAGGGTCCTGCTCTGCGACTATGGTACCAGTCACTCACTCTAGCTGCATGTGCTTTTGTCGTGTAGGTAAACAGTGCCCCTTTATGTCACTGGAACCCCACAAAAAAAAAAACATGACTCCCTAATGACCCATTGCAGGCAAGTAATAAACCAAGAGGGGAGTATTTTAATAGTTCATATAGAACCTTTTTGTGGTATTCTAAGAACCTGGTTTGTCAGGACATGAAAACACTAATGATACCTCAGTTACATAGGAGAAAACAAAAGCCTACAGGGAGCTATAAATTTGAGTGTCATTTAGTCTAGGTTACAATGCTGTCAAAGCAGAGCAGGAGATGATCTATTTGTCACTGATAATGAGGGAAATTTGATGCATCAGGAAAATAAATTAAGATTTGCATTGGTTGACAGTGATTCAGAGCAAAAGTTCTGAAATAATTGGAGCCATTTCTTCATAAAACTCCCCAACACATTTCTTCCATGTGTTCATCACACTTTCATATTGTTTTTCAGTTGTCAGGAGAAAAAGCACCAACAGGTGCTACTTTGTAATAATGAAAAGCAGTCCAAACACAGCAGGGTTTGCAGCAAGATTTCTTCCAACTCGACAGGCCCTTTTTCTCAGTGCTCTGAAGGGGACTCTTCAAATTATTGTCATGCCTTGCTAGTAGTCAGGCTCAGGAAGAGTGGGAACATGCTGCAGAGCATTCAGAAAATGAACACAGCCAATTAATGAGGCTGCTAAGCAAGGAGCACAAGATTTGGGCTGAATTTGGAGCTCATTAGCCACAGGGCGTGTGATGACAACTTGCTGCTTTCCTTGGGCACTCTAAAAACTGCAGCAGCCTGGGATGAAAACAGTGCTGCTTGCTAATGAGTGCCAGCATCTGGCAGTGATATAAAAAGAGGGCTTTCTGTTTTGTTTTAAGCTGGCAAAAATGAAATATCACAGCTGGAGAGCTTGTGAAAAGCAGGCCGCCAGCATCTTTGGGTTGCGATGGTTTATTTTCCTGTTTCTTTGCTGGAGAATTCTGCTTGCATCAGCTCTGTTTATGGTCTCACTCGTGTTTCATGCCTGACTGTCATGTTATTTCTCCTCAGATGGGTACTCCACCATCGACCACCGGGACAAGGAGCGCAAATACAAGGCCACTGATATTGCAGGGGATGCTTCTGAGAAAGAACCTTTGAAAGTGAGCTTCCTCTTACTGCTGAATGCCAGTTAATGCCTTTAAAAGAAAGGAAGCCTTGTGTCCTCAGCAAGAAATACAGAGTAACTAACCAGGGGGGCTGTAAAGGGCTATTTTCTTTGTTGTTTGTTTGTTTGTTTTTGGGAGGGTTTTCTTTTCTCCTTTTTTTTTTTAATTTTTTCCTTTTTTTATATATATATAAAGGCACTCTTTTGTAACTAGAAATGCAAACAAAATGCTGCTTTCCAGTGCAGGAGCAAATGCAAGCAATCTCTTTATTCTTACAAATGGATTAGAAAGTGTTTGTTCTTTCACCCTGGTCCAGGCAGAATATCTTAGCCCAAAAGTCTATAACTGTGCTCTGTTCTGAGAATAGTCACTTCAGGGCTGTCATGTGGCTTTATTGTTTTCACCATAAGAAGTGAGCTTGTGTGTCTGCATACAGGAGTGTGGTGAACAGTATTCATTTCCACAATGCTCATTCACAGTCCTGATAGTGGACTATGGGCATGGGCCAAGATGCTGGAGAGACATACATAGTCGTGTGTGTGTGTGCCTTCTAAAAGCAAATTTAGACTTTCTAATTTAAAATCTTACTTCACAAAGTTCTTTGTATTGTGGGTTGTGTGCAAATGTGGCTTAATAGGCTCTGTGTAATTTCTGTGGTATTGCTATACCTTTTTGCTAGACCTTTGAAAAAAAGATCAATGGCATGGCCATCAGTTCTCCCCAGCCTCAAAACAAGCTTATGTTTTCCCCTGGAGAAGTATTTTAGAGGAGGAAAGGGAAGACAAGGAGGACTCATTGAAGCAAAGTCAGTGGTAGGAAAGACTGTTGTTAGTCTGCAGGAGGCTGTCTTTAATAACGTCCAGTACGTTGCTGATAATACCAGAAAATCCAGGCAATTCTTGTTGAGTGGAAGCAATTAAACTCCAGTCAGTTAAAAGGAAAACCTGCTATTATTGAACAAAGGAAATAAAAATGTGATTTTGAGAAAAATATTTCCACAGATCATGACTTGGGAAGATGTTCTGCTGCATCAGTCTGCCTGCATTAACTTGCCTGGTCATGCATTTCCTGCTGTGTCCTGCCTTTCCCTGAAGGCATCCCTGTAGAATGGCTTCAGTCCAGATGGACATTGCTTTAAACACAGATCACTCTCTCCAGTTTGCTAGTTCTGGGTATAGCTGCACCCCGTTGGCAGCTGCCCAGTTAGACTTTTTGGTAGAGGTAGAGCTCCTTCATTTGTTTTTGGAATGATAAAACTGAGCTAATTACTCAAGTCGTGTACATGCTCCCCTGCTCCAGTGTAGCAAGAGATGGCCCTGCTTCAACCAGTGTCAATAAAACCAACCTTCTAGTTCTCTCATCACAGTTCTAAAATGCTTTTCAAGGTCACAGTGGGAATGGATGCACTAAGTGACATAATGTCGGTCAATAGGAGCTTGACAGAAATTGTCTTTCTAAGGAAAATAGACTATGGCAGGAAAATTGACAAATACTTGTTATTTTTGCCACTCAAAATTCATTAAAGTGGTCTGTTACAACCCTCAAAATCACATCAAGCAGCCCAAACTCCAGTGTATGTCTGAAGGGAAGCACAACCCAGTGCTCAGTGAGTAGCTGCTTTGCTCTCATGAGAAGAGGAAAAAAAAATACTTCACTTCCATGCCCTCAGTTGTGCTCCATGTGCTCCATGCCCTCAGTTGGGCAGAGCTGAGTAGTTGCTACTCATCCATCCTGTGAAACAGAAATATATCTGTGGGGTCTTCTGGCTTGTGAACCTTTTGGTAACCATGGCTCTGAGGCTCAAGAGTGGATGAAAATTGTGAATAATGATGGCAGGGAAGCGCAGCCTTTTGGCCGTTGCAGATGCTTTTGTCAGTATTGTGCTTATGCTGATCTTGTTTCTTTCTCTACCACTAATTTTCCCTTGTGCTTCTTTAAGCTGACTTGTTTGGTGGTTTTGTTTGATTAATCCGCTCTGTTTTGCCTTTAACTCCTCACCTTGTGCTGCAGAATGACACAAATAGGAAAAACATAAACAGGAGTAACAGGGCTTCAGTGAATCTGGTGGATGCCCGTGACATTAAACCCCAGCCTGTTGACTCCTGGGTCTAATTTGCATGCATGGTAGGTCCTTTTAATGGTAATTGGTGCTAGTGATTAACTTGTCTCATGCATGATCTGTATCGCTGTGGAATCTCTTCAAGGCTAACTGCTAACTGGGTCCTTTCAGACAAATGAAAATGCATTTGAAAAAAAAAGTGGTGTTTGTATTATTCAGTGTATCTTTAATGAAATGCAATCAGACACCACTGTTTGATTAAAAAATAACCTGTCAAATAACCAGGCAGTAAATTAATATTGTGAATGGTCGGTTGTCAACTGAAATGTGAAAGATTTCTGCTGTTAGGCCATGGGAATGAATTTTAATAGTATGTTCCTGCTTCCAACCATTTTTTTTTCCCCTCTATGCTCATTATAAGGATTAGCCTGAGACTTAAGGAAAAGCATATCCTTGACTATTTATGGATGTCCCCCTGAGGTTCCCATGCATTACACAGTCCTGCCCCTCTGCAGGAAGGCTGCTGTACACAAGTTACTTTGCAAGGAGAGATGATTTTGGTTAGACAATAAATATTGACCAACGGCTCCCACTTCTTATTCTTTTTTTTTTTTCCCCTTCCTGTTGCTAAAGAAAGGTGCCTTTTTGTCTCTGTCTAGTTCTCTGCTTTCGCCACATACCAAGTTCCTCAGTAGTGTCACTGGCCTTTCTGTGCTCCTGCCACTGCTAATCTGTCTCCTGCTGTCTTGCTAGGCAGCCTTCTACCCTGGTTACACATTCTCGCGCTCCATCAGATGTGACACTACCTTTGGGACAGCAGGTTTTGTGTCCCTGGCTATGACTAAAGGATAATCTTAGGGACTGTTGTGAAGGCACTGGGCAACTTTACCATCAGAGTGGACAACAGGCCTTTAAGGCCCAAATTGCAAAATCTCATTCACTCCCATAATTCCACACAGAAAACACTTGCATTAGTGGGAGAGAAAACTCCTGTATGTTTTTGGCTGGTGGTGTTGGATTTTGGTTTTTAACACCTCCTTCATTCAAGAGTCCAGTGTAAGTGCTGTTTACAGATTGTTTCTGTTCCTGAATTGGAAGCATCTGCTTAGAGCAGTCTTTCAGCACTCTTCCGTAACCGTGGAGCAGGCCCTGGCACCACTGGCTTCCCACAGCTTGTCAGCACTGTGTAGTCAGCCTTGTTGGTGCAGGCAGAGAGAAACGTGTAGTGCCCATATGGTTCACTCCTGTGCTCTGAGCAGTGAAGGGTTACAGGTAGGGTATAGGCTTTGAAAAATGAAGTCTATGCTCCTTTTCTCTAAGCCATACCCTTCAAGGAACCCATATATTGGGGACAGGTTGGTGTTTTCGCTGTCCAACCACTGGGTGATGGAGATCATCACCAAAGTCATGTTACTTGCTGTTATTAATCAGTTTTGACTTTATTTTGCAGGGCTAGAGTCCAACCACATTTTCTTTAATTGCGGGGGAGAAACAAACATTGAATCGACACAGGATCTCATCAGTCACCACTGCCATTCAGATTTGGAGGGCGCTGCATCACTGACCAGGCTGCAGATTCTTGGAGGTTGTGGGGAGAAAACACAGCTGACTGCCATTGCCAACCCCGGAGCACCATGCCTTACAGCGAGACAATTTGCTTTTTAATTCAGTTACATTTCCACCAGAAATAGCCACCACCTCCCCTTCCCTCCCACTCCTGCAAGAAGAAAGCAAGAAAAGAGAATCCAAGCTTCCATCTAGATGGCTGCGTTCTTAGGTCACTTTTACATTTGGATGGTGCCAAGTATGAGAAGTAAAGGTCGTGCAGTAGCAAAGATGACAGCTTCAAAAGTGAAAGAGGATATTTGTGAAACTGCAGGATATTTGAAATACTATTGTAGGTGTAGCCATGAAGATAATAGCACTTTTCTGGTTTTGGGCTCATTGTTCTGTTTTGTTTTGTGGGGTTTTTTTTTGCTTTGGGGGATTTCTTTTGAACTGTGAATCTTAACATTTTTAAAGGGTTTTGAAAAATGTTTAGATTTTCTTTATTATTTCCACAGAAAGTGCAGGAATGTTGAGTGGGTTTACTGGATTTCAATGAAGGGAGAAAATGCAGAACAAAAACTATTAAACACTAGTCAAACGGACTGGAGTGTGGATGACAGAATTGATGCAAGCTGTATAATCTGCTTTTAGAGTAAGCTATATCAACCACAGCGCTATATTATCATTATAATCTGGTGTACAATACTTCTGCCTTTTGAATCCTCTAATGGCTCTGGTTTTACTTCCACATACTGAAAAGCAGTTCATTGAAGGTTTCAGTGTTCCTGGTTCAGAAATCCATGCTGAGAAATGCAGTCGGCTGGCTTTTTATTTTCATGTTCTCGAAGATTGCAATAAGGACCTTTTACCTTTTAAATGTACCATTGTTGCATTGATGATGACTAACAATTTCTTTTGCCATAGCTGTTAACACATCAGAAGAAATTAGGCTTTTTGTAGGATGTCTTATTTTGAACACACTATAAATTTTAGATGAATCTGTCACATTTGATGGTAAATTTATCACTGTTGGATCGATGTTTGCTTTGGTCTATAGGTCCTGATGAAAAATGCCACAAAGGGAACTGGTTTGGTGTTTTTTAAATCATGATCATGATTTCTGTGTTCCTTTGGTTTTGTTTTGAGCTTATGTATTTTATTTGGTGTGAAAATCACCCATGTGCAACCATTCTCCTCTAAGATGCCAAGGCCTGCTTTGTGTCAAGGGGAATTTTTACCTCATGAGAATGTACTCTGCATATATGGTATGAACTAAATGACTTCAGATCACTGGTTTTCTCCAGGAATTGGTCAAGGGAGGGCAGCAGATGAGAATAGGAAGCAAGCGTCTCACTAGTAGCAGCAGAGGACTTTTGCTGATTTTATTTGATTGCCACTGTTCTTTGATTGCCACATTTAATTTTAAGCAAGCTCCTAAAAATGGCATGACTGCAAAGCACATTTTTGAATTTAGTAAGCATCATTTGCAGTTTTCCATGCCTGCCATTTCCTTTGTAATTAAGAAGGGGAAATGTCCAACAACATCACCTCCCCCAAAACATTACTGTAATAGTAAACATCTAAAGTTTTTGTAAAAAAAATTTAAAAACTTTTAAAAAAAGCAAGTACTGAGATCTTTGTATCTTCTTGAGTATATTAAAAATTTGACATGAATACATATATATAAATAATTTTAAAAAAAATCTATATATCTATATATATATTGTTGTGCAGAGGATAGGTTAACAAAACAATGTAAAGTAGTTTGCAGGAGAGGAAAGCATTTGTTGATTCAGGGAAAAAGACTGATGCCAGAAGCTGTTGGTGGTTTGGATGATTCACATGCTCCTTCACACCCTCCCTCTTTTGACCCTCATCTCCCACACACATTGCAGTGGTCACTTCTGGATCCTGGGGATGGTGAAGCTGCTTGGAGCAAATTAAGATAGCAAGGATTTCATTTTTCACGACAGTCCTATTGAGCCAAAGATGCTCAGTGGATCAAGGGAAGCAGAGAGAGGTATCCGTGATTATCCGTGTCGGGGCAGTGTCTCTATGTGTAGACATAAAGTGTGGCAATGAAACCAGATACATAGTCTGACTGTATATTATATCAATGGTGCTCTTTTCATACTTGTTCTGCCAATACGCGGAGACCCTTTTAACCAAGCTACACAGAAGAGTTTTATATCACTTTTGGTTATGTACTTGGTGTATTCTTTTTGTATATGAAAGGATTTTTTTAACAACATTCAGTAATTAGCAATGGAACCTGCTTTATAGCTGATTAGAACAGTGTAAGAGAAGGGCCATGCTGTCTGTCTGTCCCTGATCTACTTTAAAACATATATTTACCAAAGGAGTCTGAGTAAAAGTTCACTCAAAATAAAGACCTGACTGTTGAAAGGAGTCTCTGCTAAGATTTTGTGATTTAGTTATTGTACAGATATTTCAAAGCTAGCAAGAGGTTAACACAGAAAACTTCAGGAAGGGGGAAGTGAAGTGGTATGGGGCCAATTATGTCCATGACCTCCTATCCCAGAGATCCCATGGCTCTCAGGGACACTAAAAATCTGGATTGGAATCTGCTTTGGTCTCTGTCATTAGTGGGCTAACAATGTCCAGGACTATTTGAGAGGCAAATTCACACCCTGCCTCACTTCCCCACAAAAATCCTTTTTGTATTTAACCTCATCCTGTGCTAAGTAAACCTCCCTGTCAGGGTAGATGGCACTGGCTGCCCGGAGTCGTTGTAGCAAACTGTTTTTTATTTTCCTGGGGTAAGTGTTCATGGCAGTCAGCGTAGTTGTGAGCTGACAACACAGGTTTGTTGCTGCAGAAAAGCAAAGGATGATATATCAAGAAGTCAAATACAAAGTCCACAGGCCAAGGCTTCCCTTGGGAATCACATCTCACCCCTGCCCTTCCCATGCCTTAGAAAACTGATGAATTCCGAAGTATGTAGCAATAACCCATCACAAGGAAGTATGTGGGTTTTTTCCTCTCAACAAACTGTTTGGGTGTTGAGAAAGGAAAATGGACTGGGGGGTGACCTGAACGAGAGACTTACTGCCTTGTATTATCAGCCCCCCAGCTGAAGTCCGAAGCAAGATGCTTTGAACCAGGTCTGGTGATATAATGTCCTGTTTATCTGTGGCCACAAACTCACTGGTGGGATGTGTGCCCACATCTGCCCTTACCCCTCTCCTTGGCGCAAGTCTGACTGTTTGAGATGTTCTGGGATGTGGGTGGACAAACCCGTAATTGTTGTATTTTGGCAGCTGGGACTGTATGTAAAGAAGGGAAAGTGGCAGTGTGTGTAACTAAAGCTGCAGCAGGGTGTAGAGTCCTGTGCTAAAAGGCAGGCAGTGCTTTTTAGGGCTCAGGTACGTGACCTCCTCTTTTCCTGTTGACTGCACTGTGAAAACCGGAGGGAATCTGCCTGCAAAGGTCGAGTAGAAGAGATTTCTACCTGCAGAAATTCTAGTGGGAGGAATGGTTGTAGAAGGAAGCGATGGTGTTGCAAGACTCCTGCTAAAGATGAGGAGGAAATTTGATGGCCCAGTGAGGGCTGAGATAATAAAGGGGAGAGGGAGACTTCTGATGGTATGTGATTACAGCAGAACTTTCTTCCCAGGGAGGTGGCTTGCACATCTCCCAAGCATCTTTACTAAGCTGTGGAGGTTTAAAAAACAAAAACAAAAAAAAACAAACCCAAAATAAAACAAAACCCAATATTGTGTGTTAAGACTCCCCTGGAGAAGCATCAAGGTTGAGTTTGTGAACAATTGTACTTGTGCTTACAGCTTCCCAGGTTGGTCTGTCTGCAGAATCAGAGAGCAGAAAGGCGAGGCTTTAGGACTTTTTTGTTTCTGCTTTGGAATTAAGTAGCAATTTAGCCATAACTGTAACTTGGCTACTCAGGATGTGATGCCAGCTTGAAATGCTCCCCAGACAACAGCTTGGGCAGCCATGGGTCCCGATTTAATGTCTTCTGGGCAAAACACCTGCCTATCCTAGTTCTACTCGTGCAGAGACAGAAAGCAAATCTTGTCTCTGTTGGCAAGACATCACAAAAGGAACTGACCTGGGGACTAGGAACTCACTTGCTGTGACACATTAAGAAGTCAGGGGGTGGCATGTTTGTTACAGCAGATTGGTAAATTATTGCCAGCTCTGAGGAGCAATTTTCAGCAATGGTTTCTAGGATGCGAGTCTTATGCTGGGCAAAGCAGTTTTCACTCCTAGAGCAGTTCCAGGAGACTGAAGGTGGTGAGTTACCTTCTGTTACTTGCCTTAAAGTTGAGCACATAGGCTCAGCTACCTGTGAGAGAGGTGCACATCTTAAACCCTTCAACTAAGCAAAGCTTCAGAAGCCAAATGGGCACATTAGAGTGATTACAGCCTCTTCCGCTGTCCGACTGCCCACTCAGTGAAAACTACAGTGTGCCAATAACTTCAGCCAGCTTTTTTGTGCTGTTGGGGTGGAGTTGTGCTCTCACAGTTTTTGAAGGTGTTTATATAGGCATAGTGTCTTGCAAAATTTCTTTGTTTTGAAGCCCCTAAAATCTGGTGTTTCCTTACCTTTGACAGATAAATTCTCTCATTTATTGGTACAGTGACTAATCTAGTGCATTTAAGGGGAAGGTATTATAAACTTTTTTTTTTTCTGTCTTAAGTTTTACATCAGGGTAGGATGTTCTGAGATCCAAGGTGCAGATACTACAAGGCCTGCCAATCTGGTTCTTACTGTTCAGAAAAACAAAATAACTAGACTAAGAAGCTTACTGGTATTTAGTAGCTAATGTGTTTGTTACTATCATGTGCCTTAAAATTTTCATGGTAGGAGAATTAAAAAAAAAATAAATCAACAATGTGTTTTCTGTAATACTGCTGAACATTCTCTCTGTAGTTTAGACTGGTGGGTTTTTGCATTGTATTTACACTGTACTATAAACTGAAACACTTAGAATGGTTTGATTTTACAAGTATGGAGAGGAAAAAAAGGTGGATTATGCTTTTCATAGAACAAATGTTACCGTGACAGAATGTATTATTATAGGATCTTTCCATAATGCAGACAAGTAGAATGCTTGTTAGAAACCAGGTATGTAGGATAACAGTTTGGTGTGTTTTCAATAAACCATGCCTGGAAAGAATACACGTGCCATTGGTTATCTTTTTGTTACATCAGGTATCACAAATACTCTCTGGCTTTGTAACAGCAGTGTTTTATGTCAGGGGATTACTCAACCCTAGCGCAGGTCAGCACTTGCTGTTAGTACAGGTCAGTGGTAATGAAGGCAATTTCAATATCCTTTATATTAGTATAGCTGAAAATTTTTGATTCGGTGCCACATGCTGGAGTTGCAGCACAAAGCCCTGTAAGGACCTTGGACTGTAGATCATGAGTTTTTTCCTTTTTAATATACAAGCATATTTCTGTGGGAAAGACATCTACATCACTGTTCAAAGGCCTGCACATTTGGGACCACAAGCCTAACTTGCTGATAGCTTTTCCATTTGGGAAGTTATTAACCCTTCCCAATTTAGTCCTAAATTCTATGCAACTTTACAAAGATTCCACATTTCTGAAATATGTGCAGGTGTGCCCATAAATAGAAGTGTGTTAGAATAACAGATTTTTTGTTTTGTTTATTGGAACAATATAGGAGGTTTAGTTGACATGAGGAATTGCTATTTTGGGGGTAAGCCAAATAATTTACATTTGTTGCTGTGTGTGGGGAAGAAAATCCCAGTACTGAAAATTCAACCATGTATTTCAAGTAATAGCCAATTTCTAACAGATCTTAATTCTCTTGAGGGCTGCCTCTCCCTGGCGCATTTATCTGTGTTGGTAACATCACTAGGGAGACCAATGCACCTAAACACATCATGCTTCTCAACATGCCTTCACAAAGCATGACAAAACCCAGGAAATCTTGACACGTGTTCTACAAGGTCATACAGATAGAGTGAAAGGTTGAGGAATCATTGCCAGTAACAGTTTGCTGTCTGTTAACTCATGGTTGTACCATTCACAGCACTATAAGGTTCCATTTGCTTGCAAATGCTTGCAAACAGCACTTGGAAGATCATCTTCAGCTTGCCTTCCTCATTTATTTCAGATGTCATGACTAGCATCCCCAGGAGTTTTGTAAAACCATATCCAGATTCTGTTCTTGCATCTGCAGAGTCTAGTTTCACAAGTGCTGTGGTAAGATGTGGACTGCTGGGCTTAGCATCTTGCTCCCAGGTATCATCGGTGTTCCACTGCAATGAGGAATCTGACTTTTTCTTTATGGTTGCACTAATATGGCAATGAATAGCAGATGCTGTAAGTAAAGTACTGAGCTTAAACAAATATGCTGTTTCTACAACTGACCTTTTATAGCTGTCAAAGTGATTTCATTTCCAGCTTATCACAGGTTGGGCAAATGGAAGCAGTGAGTCCTGCAGGTGAAAGGCTAACCTGGTAACAACAGGCAAGAAATATCGCAGCCCTCATCTCTTGCAGGTTTCAGCGATGTCTTGGGGGAATGTTCTGTCCTCACAGGTCTCTTCCCTAGTGTCTTGCTGTGAGGGTCTCTGTGCAACTGAAGCACAGCAATGGCAGAATCTCCCTCTGATGTAAGCTGACGGGATTTTTTTACAATGGGAAATCATTTTGTAATGTGACCATTTACTGAGCTGTAAAGATAAAGGCAAAGACTGAAACTCTTCTACTACGCTTAATGTGCGTGCATAGCAAACAGCTACTGTTATTCATAAGATACTTTATAATTGATTCCTAATTGATTGACTGGTCAATCAGATAAGTACACATCACTGCCCTAGTTGTGTCACCTTGGCTAGGAGAGTTGGGATATCAGTGGTCTCTCTCTTGCTGCTCTTGTGGGAGTTTGTTATTTTCATTACATCTGATGTTTGTCTCATTGCTCAAAATTCTCCAGTAGGGTGCTTTTCATTTCATACCAGTGAGAGGAAGCACAAGATCCTGTACAAGTGCATGGTGACTGCTGCTGCCTGAATCACTAAGACAACCTGGGGAGTAGCTGTCACTGGGAGAATAGATCTCAGTTGTGGGTATTCGGTGGGATAAACCGAAGTGAGTTCTTTCCATTGGGTGCTTTCTGTCAGTGGTACGCTCTCAGTGGTCAGACTTCAAACGTATGCTTCCTCATCTGTGGTTCCATACCTATTTTGTGCAAGAATAGGTTGTCTTTTCTAATTGCAACAGGCTGATGATGTGGTAATGCTCAATAGCCTTTTAGAATATATTTGAATTAGAAGATCCATTGTCTACCTTTTGCTTCTCACAGAACTGAAAGTATGACTTTATTTTCAAAAGTAATTCTTCTCCCTGGGAGATTTCACATTTATGCGTCAGTGACTCCAGATCATATTTGCTCAACTGACCAAAAGCCTTTTTTCTAATTGTCAGTCATGCAGACTGAGTCAGGGTTTTTCCTTTTCATCCCTTGCCACCAGTAATTAAGAGCATTTCAGAAGTGTGGTCAAATGGAAAAGTTTTTCTCGTGTGTGGAATTCTCTGTAAATAATCATCCAGATACATACACTGTGTTTATTTTTACAGTTTGCCAGGTGGAGGACTTTTCTAATGAATTAAAATAACTTTTTTTATATATACTAAAAGGTGGACGTTCTAGTTCTACATATATTACACATGCATTATTCTCTAAAGCATCTTTTGAAATACCCATGCTAACTCTATAGGTTTCTTCCTTCCCTCATTTTCTTGGCAGTCTCTTGGATGGTAATTTTAGTGATTAACTAGCAGTAGGAATGTATTTTTCTGATCTTTTAAAGAGCAAACAATCTACCTGTTTACTCTTACACATCCTTCAGCACGTATCTGAAACTTGGGTTTGTTTATCAGTATGTGTTAAGTGCCCTGCTATGGCAGGAGAGTCTGTTTAAGTGCAAAGGTGTAAGCTAGAAACAAATGAAGATTCTTTGGAGTGTAAGGAATTCTGGTGAACTGTATGTATACAGATTTTTGAGTGTTCTCTACAAATTTGTGTATGCCAGTAAATGGGTTTGAAGATTATTCTTTTGCAAATTTTGCAAAAATTGCTTGGTATCACCTGAAGGACTTCAGCCCAGTGACGTTGAGCTTGAATACCATGAGGATGTGCTGTTAACCAAGTTTACAGAATAAGTCACTGACTTAGAGTGTGAGATGAAAGCATTAGAATTCCAAGTCTGCTCCTATGCAGGACAGTACAACAGAGTCATAAGGAGCTGCTTCTGCATAATCTAATCCAGTATAGTAAATCTTGTGTCTTTCTCAATGTGACAGAGTTCAAATTGTTAAATTCTGATAATGTTGCCTTCTCATATCCCTGTGAAATGTACACGTTACAAGATGTCTGGGTCACCATGGTTTGCTTGTCTATTTCTAAACTGACTCTGTCACCCTACCCTGTTCTAGTTTTGTGGGGCAATTCTCTGTTATAATCCTTATTTGTGTCTTGGAGGTGGATTTTCTGTATCACACAGGCCAGGGAAGATACCACTTCAGTAAGGTAAACGATAAAAAGCAGAATTTGGTAACGGTCTGAAAGAATCCCTAATGAGAAAGGTGAGAATGGTTATCACTGATTTTCACTCTGATTTTCAGTTGTTGGATAGTTCTGTGGCTGTTCCAGGGCTGGAAATCCCAAGTGCAGTGCAGAATTCATGGGAAACAAAGGAATTCACATGCCTGCTCTCTTGTTTTTTTAGGTTTTATTTATAAATGCAACCATTGCCTAATTATATAATCACAGCAGGACATGCCAGGAAACAGCAGTGGATTTTTGCATCGTTCAGGTGAGTCAGAGACATCAGATTTGGCTCTGTATCTCCTCAGAGGTAACCTTCACTATTCACAGTGTTAACAACACTGAGGTTAACCAGGGTGCACAGGACCCACCTGGTAAAACCCACTCTCTCTGGTCTTTATGCAGCATCTCAAATATACACAGCAGTTTGGAGTAAGCAGCTTGCTCTGCCCCTACAAAGCACACACTATGTATATACAGTATAATGAGGGGATAAGTAAACACGAGGGGATGAACAGCATTTTCTCAAGGTCTCTGATACTATGTAGTTTTGGTGTTCTTTTGGAAAGAGCCTGTTTTGGTTTTTCTGATCTGTCTGTTACTGTGTTTGTTTTGATCTATTTACTACTTAAGTTTTCCCTACCTCTACATGGGGTAATTAGGTGGGTTTTTTGTTTGTCTTCTGCATAATTATGTTTGATTTTCTCATCACTGCATGGGTTGGCCTTCTTTCAGTGCATTCCCTTTTCTTTAGCATAGAGATGAGTAACTTTTCCAGTGGCTGTGGAAAAATGTATCTGGTATCACAACTGAAACCTTCACTGCATCAAGTGCCATGCTACTAGTTTATCAAAGTTAGGGCTTCTGAAATGGTCTTTTCTTGTAACACACATGCCTTTTTTCCATTCGTGGTAACAGCTAATCAGTTTAGCTTGGCGACACAAGTTTTCAGAAGTTGCAGGGACTTTCTCCACCCTACTCTAAGCCCAAACTGTGGTTGTTCAGGTTTGAGCTCAAAATAAGTCTCTGTTGTTTGATGTGGTGTTAAGGCAAGGTGATGTGCACCACCTTAGATGTGCTGAATTATGTGAAAAAATGGAACAGACCTTTGAGCAGCTACCCTACTTACTCCTGACCTTGGTTTCCACCTGGTCAAAAATTATCTCCACTAGCACTTGCTTTCATTACAGGCTCCAAAATAATAATAAAAAAATACAATAATAAAAAAAAAACCAAAACCAAACAACAACAGAAAAACCCCACACCACCTAAATTTAAAGCAAGGACAAGTTAACCCATGCAGTTGTATTTACGTCATTTGAAACAAAGGTTGAGTATTAATGGCTCTCTTTATCCCAAAAACACAGCCTTTTCCATAGCATCCTCCACTTTCATATATTCCAGATGAGATGGGTAGTTAGTGCATTGGAAACGGGAGTTGTTGCGGATATAGTTAAGGAATTCTGGAGCTCCTGGGACGATGACATTGTCAGCCAGAAGAACCGAGCCCTTCCTCAGCAAGTTGCATTCCTAGAAAGAAGAGAAATTTCTTCATGGTGGCTGTTAAGCAGACACTGGCTTGAATGTAATGTGCTTTCATGCTAACCATGTCATACTCAAAGTGCCTGCACCCAAAAACCCATTGTACTATGGGCTTGGAGGCAAGAAAAGACATGGGAGAAGCTGAGTAATTCTCTGATCCTTTGTGGTCGTGTTTAATACGCTGACATTTTGTTAACACAATCAGTAGAACGTTAGAGGTGCTGATAACATGTTGGGTCATTCAGGTTCTGAAAGAGCAAATCAAGTGCAGTGGAGGTGTGCAGTAAATTCCTTAGATTGTTTCCAACTATGTCAACATGATCTGTAAGATAGTTCTGTTTTGGTTCTGATGCCTAATGTTTGAAAAGTTTTTTTAATACTGCATTAAAATGTTGTGGTAGCTCTCAAGGTCACCTGGGAGACTCATTTGTACCAGTCTGCATTGGACAGTCTCAGTCAAACTCCAAAACCACTAAATTAATAAATTATATTTTCTGCGCTGGTTTTCCTTTCATCTTGTACAACTTTCTGCCACTTTGTTCAGGAGCTGGGCTTGAAGCAGGATTTGTGCATAAGGAAGATTACTCTGACAGATTTCCACAAGGCATGATTAACTTGCAATAACCACTTCAAGTGCAATTTTTATTTGCAATAAACCTACAAGACTAATTTTTGCTGGTATTTTGTCTAGTAGAAGTTGCTTATCCGAGCTTACCAGCTGTTTTATAACAGTCTGTAGTTAATCAGGCTGGTTGTTATCCTGTGTTTACAGGCGGCAGTTTTAGCCAAAACATGGGGTGGTTTTGTTGCTCCAGTATACTGGAGAAGTCCTGTTGATGAGTGTGCTGCAGAGGCTGTTTAGCTTACTGCTCCTGCCCCAGTGACTGAACACCAGTTAGCACATTAGAAGCAATTTTAGAGACATTGTAAATATCCTCTGATCTGACGTGCAGCTTATAGAAGCCTACGAGTGACAACATGGTATATTTTCCCCTGGTCATCAGGATTTCAGATGGTCTTTGTGTCAGGCTTTTCTAGAAGTGTGTGAAAAGGAATGCTGTCCAGGCTGCTTTCAAGGCACATTTCACCAGAATATTTTATTTTCATATTGCAATACCTGCCAAAATTGCATGTTCAGAGGTTTGTAAAACCTGAGAAAATCTGGGGATCTTTTCTTCATGCTTCTCCTCTTAATTTCATGCTTGTGGGGTTTTTTTACATTACAATTGCATCAGACTGACCACTACCATGGAACTAAACAACCTGTTTGTTTTGGCTGTGTTGTGAAGGTTAACCTCTGATAAGGATGTTTTTTCCAAGTAGAAAAAGCTCAGTCATCCTTACACAGACAGTTATAAAGAAAACATTCTTTGCGTACAAAATAACTGTAGGGAGTGAACACTTTCTTCAGCTACTGCTGTGTAAATTCAATACTGTCTGTTTATGACCCCAAACAAATTTCCTTTCAAACCGCTATCTGGAGGACAGTGTTGAAATTAAAAAACAGAGGAGCCTGGATGAGAAAATAATGTTGTAGGCCTCAAGCCAGGGTCAGGAAGTGGTTGGAAGGTTCTCAACATAAGTAGCCTCAGAAAAAGGGGATTTCTTTCTGAAGAATATAATTGAAAAATGACACTCCCCTAGAAGTAGTTAGGCAATTGTAGAAAATTTTGTAGCTCCAAAGCTAGGAGAGTATCTTGTATGTGCGGTGTTGATAGATACAGATGTTGTGAATCTCAGTTACTTAACAGTTGAAAATACCTCGCTATCCAACAGTCCTCTAGTAGTTACCTCACTGATCACTGCCTACTGCTGTGGCTGGCTGTTACAGCCAGTCTGTTTTGTAATGCTACCAGTAATGGTTGAGGCAGGCTGGGAAGAAATGAGTATAGGTTTCCCATGTTTGAGGCTGGAGATAGACTTGGACAGCACTTCCCTAGCAAATGCCTGACCGGGGCAGCCTGCACTCCTCCGAAGGTTGCTTTGCAGCCAATTAATTAGGTGGTGTAAAGATGCCCAGAAAGGTGATGCCCAGAAAGGTGATGCCCAGAAAGGTGATGCCCAGAAAGGTGATGCCCAGCTGTGCCACTAAATTTAATCAAAAGGTTCTACTGGCACCACAGACCCTGGGAAAAATAGGGGTACTAAGGAAATTAGAGAGGTGAAGCTGGGATATGCAGGTCCTCAGTCTCACTTGTTCACAAGATCGGGATGCTTTGGGGTCAAGTGTTCTGATCAGTGAGCATACAGACACCCCTTTGAGGGAGTGTAAGACCCAGATCATGCACTCCTCCAGCTGGGATGTCTACTGCAGAGCCCCTTGTTCAGGAAACACGAGGGTTCAACAGTACTTGCCGAGTCCTGAGCTAAGTAATGCCAGCAGTTGTCCTAGCAAACGTTTGGGATCCTGTCTCCCAAACCCTCTTCTCTTGTAAGTTTGCTATTTTGTCTGCCATTCTTAATTTTACAGAAGATGAAGTCCTAAATAAAGAATAAAAACCTTAGACATCAAGGCATTTGCTACTTTGCACAGTTCCAGTCTTAAAAGTAAACTGACCTGAAGCAGGATGGTGTCTGGTGTGTATTTGTCTTTCCAGTGGTCCAGGAAGACAAAATCCAGAGTATCCACTTCATATTTTTTCTTTAGCTGGGGGATAATTTCATCTGAAGGGCCTTCTAGGAGTTTTACCTGAAATGCAAAACCACCTGATGAACTGTGAACCTCTAACAGAAGCACATGCCTCTAGTCCATTTTAAATTGTGGCCAGGCATCAGTGATCATGTTTGTAGCTCAATATTGCTCCCATTCAATTATTTCATAGAGCTACATCAAGTGTATTTGTTTACTTTTTGACAAATCAACTCAATTATGTTACAAAATACGGTTTGGGGTGGATTTTTTTATTGGTTTGTTTTATTCTGGTTTTTAATAATAGCAGAAAAACAATGTGTTGTTTCTACTGGATAATGTGATTCTTTCCTGGAAACATGGGAATCTCCTGTTGAAAACAGTACTTTAATTACTTTTTAATTACATCTTAGTTGAATCTTGTAGTCCAAGGGAAGCGAAAAAACACAGAGAACAGGTTTAGAAAAAAGCTGGAAGCTGCAGTATGTAAAACTGATATAGCCAGTAGAGGGAGAGGGCAGGACAGAGGCTATTACATCTTGCTCACATGTTTATTGGCATAAGTACTGTTAAACTGAAAGAAGCTGCTTCACATTGATTTAAGCCAGCGTCATATGCTGTGAGCACAGGAAAAAAAGTGGTAAGGAAATCTATCTGGTTTATGACTCATAGCTGATCAGGAGATTAAATTAGATGGGGAAAATGCAATTTTAGATGTCACTAGTACTTCAGGTTCTCTTCAAGAAGTTAAACACATTAGAAGAGCTCATGGTGGGATTTATTTTCTGTAGTTTTATCATCTACTCTGAAGTGAGTTGTCTAGTTCAATAGACAGGCACTTCTCAGGCATGAATCCCCTGACCTGCTGTAGGATGCCTGCCTTTGGCTGAGATTGATTATGGACTGGAAATAGCCTGTAACCAACCGTACAGAGTCACAACATCTCAGCACAAAATTTAGGTGTGACCAACTAGATTTAGGCTAAGTACATCTTGTCTGAAGTCCCTTGCACATATTGCAACTGCTTCTTGTGAGCTTTTGTAACAAATTAGACTATGGTTCCTTTTTTAGTTGTGCTCAGTCCTGATGCTGATTTGAACCTTTTAACTGATATAGAGAAAACCAATATTCTAGTGTAGCTTTTGAGCAGTAACATAGTGAAGTCCTCAGCTGTACTACCATGAGACGTCAGGGACTGTAACTAGGCATAGATCTAGTTAAATTAATAAGGACTGTGGGTGCAGAAAAAAAAAAAGAATACAAAATGCTAATGAATACATGTCAGAAATCATAGAAAAGATTGTGATTATCAGGAGGAGGAATCTGTGGGGCAGTCTTGAAGTTTAATAATGGCAGTAATCTAGCCAGTTTTGCAGTAGTAATTGATACTGTTATGAAAAGGACCGTGTGTGCTGATGTCCTGCAACTATAAGTGAAATAACTGACTGTGGAGCCTTCCTCCAGGTCTGTACTATTCTTACAGTCACTATGGGTTTTGAAAATAGCTCTCAACAAATTACCTGTCTACTGTACTGACCAGTGAATAGTGAAGAGGCCAAAGTGGAAGATGAAGTCTAAATGCTTTCAAAATGTTAAGGAAATAGGAATATACATGATTGTTTCTGGTCTTGCCCCTCCTGATTTTTATCCTGACTTGCATAGCAAAGAACTTTGGAGAACAGCCCTGATTGTTTTGCTCACACACACACACAAACATTTTGACAAGCTTCAAACTCTGCCCTGACTCTCAGCTGGGTCTGAATTGTACTTGGACCCCAAACAGATGCTAACAAATCTGGGTCACTTGCACTGTATATATGAATGACACTGGTGGCTTTTCCTTGCTATCAAGCCTGATGTTGCAAGTATTGCACTATTTAGGGTGGCAAGTAAAGAACAAGTAAAAAACAAATGTAGACCTATTGTTGTTTCTATGGATGAAGTCCCACTCTCCATGTACTGCTTCCTCTTACCAACCAGAGACAAATAGTATTTACCTTATCTTGTACTCCAGCAAACTCAATGATCTGTTTAGCTATAGCAGCAAATTCTGGGCTGAACTCCACAGTGAGAAGACAAGCTCCTGCCTTCAGCAGCCGAGCAATGCGAACTGCCGAGTAGCCACAGTATGTTCCCAGCTCCAGTGCAACTGATGGATTGACCTCTTCCACTGTCTTGTCTAGAATTAAACCTGAGTAAAATGGAAGTATGTTACCTTTTGACAAAATCAAACTGGTTCACATATAGAAGAGGAAGTTAGTGACAAGAAATTTGGAAAGTCTGTGTACTCAGTTGCTTAGGACATTAAAAAATTAAGGGTTGATGTAAAATTACATACTGTAACCTTTGCATAGTGGTTTATCTGTGATCAAGTTGATCATGGACATTCTATGTTTCAAAATACAAACTCCCAATTAAAAAAAAAAATCTTACTTAGTTTCACAGTATAAACATTTCTGAGTAAGGAAGTGCCTAAATTACCTAAAATATTTATAGTGTTACAAGGGAAAAATACGGTGGTTTTTATCCAATAGCTTATTGCAGAAACTGGCTGTACTTGTGAAATCTGTAACTCATGAATTTTGAGCAATTGTTGAAAATGTTATATGCAGTAGTCTGGTACAAAACTTTTCATACCAAATATTCATTTTTTAAAAGGAAAAATATATTTTTTTTTTGTCAAATTGCAAAGTACTTGGGTTCACTAGAAGAATTTGTGGGATATAAAATGTTAATCAATTGGTAACAACAGATAAATATCCCATAAAGAAGAGACAGCATACTGAAGAAAAGGATTTATTTGTGAAAAAACTGTCTCCTCTTAATTGTATGGCTAGAAAGTAGATAACTAAAAAAAAAAGAAAAAGTATTTGAAGGGATTTTACTCCAGAATTTTTCAATGTACATATATACTTTGTTACATTCCTGGGTGTCATTTGTTTATGAATACTGTGACAATGATGCTTGCATCTTGAGATCATATGGTCACTCAAAATGTTAAGAACTAAAGATGCATCAACTTTTTGATGACTCCTTAGATAAGGGAAGATCATCTTATCAGAGCAAAAGTAGAGTGAAGTTCATTTAAAGTATATAATTCCAAATGATTAAAGTTTAGAGCTGTGAGAATTCCTACTCAGCCACCACCTACTGTTCTGTTGCCCTAAACACCCCAGCCTGGTGTGCAGAGGAGCTAGTTTCACAAAATCTACCCACGGCAGAGAAGCATTTTTATTACAATGCTTGCAGTTGTATTTCATTAGCTATATTAATCCCAGACTAAGCAAATTTCCATCACAGTTTCCCAGCAGGATGTACTTTTGTGTCTAATTCACAAGGGACCATGCTAGCATTTTGCGATTACAGTTTTTTAAAAAGATTGACACTTTCCTGAAGCTAAGAAAAAAATATTTTATCCACATATTTTCCTTCAGGAGGCAAAGCAGGATTATTATTGCTAAACTACAATGTCTGACAGCTATATTTGTGTACTACATGGGTAGGATTTCTTCCCTCAACACTAACTTAGGAATTTTGTATATGCAAGCATAAATTCTATAGTTTAAAGTAATATATTTTTTTTCAGTTTACTTTTCAGTTATGAATCTGAAAGTACTTAATGTAATGGCCTTAAAGCCACCTTATATAGGAACTAAGCTATAATGCAACCTGACATTTTTCCCCTAAATTGTCACCCTCTGCTTGCACACTTGGAATGTGCACAACGCACAAACCCAGATTTGGTCCTGGGATTTTGGGGATTTCTCACCAGGTACCCCTCCCCACAGATGTCTGCTGCACACGCATGCACTGCTGTTTACAGAACTACTCTGCTGAACACAAGGCTGTTGTTGATTGTTGTTTTTTCAGCGGATGGAAGTTACCATCTGAATACAATAAGATGTTCTATACTGTGCTACTCTAGAAGGATCTTTCAAGCGTTGATCCCTGCAGCAATTACCTTTCTCATCGCCCACATTCATGGCCCACTCTTTCTGGGAGCAGTACTTATCTATAGCGTCCATCACACTACAGGGGTCTCCTCGGACTGCATTCTGCAGCACGAAGTTTAAAATCCTCTGTTCTTTGCTCTGATTCATGATGAAGTTTGTGATTTTCTCCCGGATTATTTCATTCCAGATAAGGGCTGCAGTGCCGTTTTTCCTGATGAGCACCACAAAGAGCAGCAAAATGAAAAGCAGGAAGAAGAGAATGAACAAAAGGACTGAAGAGCTCTCCAGCATCTGGAAGGAAAGAGAAAAACAGCCCAGGGTTAAGGTGGCACGGGAAAGCACTATTCTTTCTGTAAATATTAAGCTGGATAACCCACAACCAACCATACTGAACAAGAACACACAGAGTTTAATTATGATATTGTTCAGAGTAGCTGAAAATTACTCTCTGCCACTTGGTAATGGATGGTGCTCTGTGGCACTCCCTTTAGAAGCCAATTTTACAAGCAGTCAACAAGGAGCTTTATTTAATGCTCTGGTCCCTTCCCCCACACAGCTGCTCAGTCCAGGCTCCAAGAATGCCACCGCACAAGGAGCATCTCAGCATCAAAGCTGTTCTAACCATTTTCAAAGGATTTAAAATCTTATTTAAGAGCCTGCATGTGATCAGACTCCCCTAATTTGTTGAGCACTGGGAAACTTCTAAGCTGGCCCTGGTAAGAAAATATGGAATGTCTTAGACTAATTTTGAGCATAGTATCCACAGAAACTGAGCACTGATAGGTAATACTCTGTTCCAAATCAGTCCAAGCTCTTGAAATCAAAGAGATGTAACAAAAGGGCACAACGTACTTCTCTGATGGGACAGTTCTAATAGGACTGGAATTCAGAAGCAGAGCTGCAGGTACCTGTGTGTGTGCAGCATAGGTCATGTGTGTTTCTGTTTGAGAGTTTAGGGCATCTGAACATAAAGCTCAGCAGATGGGATGCATGTCACCCTGTACAGCTCAAGCAATAAATCCCATCAAAGCCATTTACTCTGATGGCTTTCAGACAAGGCAGTATACAGAAAGGTGTGTTTACTTCCATGCAGGAGTCACAGCACAAAAGATCTGATAAAGAAAGGCTTCTTAACATTAAGGAATTGACGTGGCCTTTGAGAGGGTGCCAAACTAAGCATTGTGTTTTGCCTGAGGATTCTCTTCAGGTGAAGCTCCTCTTGTACAACCCAAAACACTCTTCATTTCTGATGATGTAGGTTATAACACCTCTGTTTCCAAAAGTGGGGGCTGACAGTTGTACACTGGGAGTAATGTGCTTCCAGTTAGTATTGGGATGAATGAATGCTAAGTTCATTTGTGCTTTAAGACTAATTAGGCATTTGAACACAGGTCTAAAGGATTCAGATCCAATTTCTTAATCTCAGCAGGCTGGCTTGAGTTGCACTGTTTTTTAAACTGTTAAAAGTTCTTTAGTTTAAACTAAAGAACATGGCAGTCAAATCTTTCTAGTCTCTGATTCTATTAAGTCTCTTTCTTCTAGCTTGCTAAAAACGGTGAATAGCTTCCACTTGCACTGGTATTAATGTTCCACCTACCTAACTCCAGTTCAGCAAAAACTTGGCTCCAACAGGAGCCTACAACATCCTTAAAACATTTTCCTAAGTTGCCCAAGACCAGAGGTAAAGGGGCTATATGATTACCAAATGTTCCCCCAGATCTCTTCCTACCTGTTTTTGCCTTCCCTTTTTTGCTTTGTTTCCCACAAAACTGTCCCAGGAAAATACTAAATTTTATGGGGGGGCAGACCTCCATTCTGTAGTGGGACTTGGCACACACACATTACACATGAGAAAAATCTATTCCACTGCTTGAAATTTCAAATCGTCATGCAGAACACATTTTGAGTTCAGAAGATGATGGAGTTTCCATGGAGATAAGCTCAACCTACAGTACAGCCGATGTCTGTTCACCCATCCACTTATCTTAGTTGCACAGCAAGTATGATTTGTTTGGAGCAGTTAGAAGTCTATTTCTCTTGCTGTTAATCAGTCACCAATGTTAGTACTTATCTTTAATGCTTTCCTTGTGAATTCTGACGACCTTTCCTTTCAGGACTCGCCAGCATCATTAGTGCATTAAAATTGTACTCCTGAATTTTGTTTCCTAGCTAATAAGAACCTGCTGCTTTACCTCAGCAGGATCATAAAGGCCTGCATGGCAATTTTTCTTCGTTCTTTATAGGCACTAGAGTTCTACTGGTCAGGTCCAATTGTCCTGCACCTTCCAGATGGGACTTCTGCTCTTCCTAGTTTTTGTACATGAAGATGTTCCACATTATCTGTCCACTGAGAACTTGGATTGGGCTATGAAAATGTCATTAGTTTAACAGGAAAATATCTCTCTTGCTTCAGTTGCCTTTCATGGCTTATTGACTGTATGGTCATTGCTGATGGATTTGGATTACTAACATAGTTGAGAGGTAATTATTCTGAACTGCAATGAATGGATGGAGCCCAGAAACCATTTACTGATGCCAGCAGGTATCTAACCTTCCTGCCTCTGGACAAGGGAAACACGTAAACCCTGCATACCAGTCAGTCACTTGGTGGCAGTCCAACTGTATTTAGGTCCCTCTAGAACTGAAGACTGTTGGCATTCAGAATTATTTCAGACTACTGCCAGACATAATCCTCTGTTTACAATGGATGCTCTGGCATCCTCTGAGTACAACTTGCCACAGGCTGTTGCTTTAGCTCTATGAGATTTTGCCAGCATGTTTGGGACTGCCCTTCAAAGATCTGTTGAGCAGCAAGAATGGATGATAGGTGCAGGATGAACTAGGTGGTTTACTTTTTGAGGAACAGCTTTCTCCCTTTATTGTTTAATATAAATATGACAACATTTAGTGAGATTTCTCAAAAACCTCAGAAAAGAGATAGCATTTGTAGGCTACCTCATCCCTGCTCCCTGTCCTGCAGGAATGCTGACCCTGGTTTTTTAAACAGGGAACAGACTGTGAAGTCTTCTTTTTATACTTTAACAAAAAGGACCTACTTGACAGTAAAATCCTGTCCCTCCAGTTTCACATTGCTTCCCAGGTGTGGAAGGGTATGTCAGCAAACCAGATCTCCATTGTCTTACTTTCCCATGCTGCTACAGGCTTTATACACCAAAATTACAAGACATTACATGCCCACGTATTAAAGGACAGCTTCTTCATTGTCTGCAGCATGTGAAATGCTCTTTCTTAATGTGTCTCTGTTAGCCAGAGCAGAGAAAAGCACTCAACTTAGACTAGACCTGCTGATTTTAGTAACCTCAGCTGATCTTGAACAAATACCTCACCCTTATTCTCACGTGGACAGCAGTATCCTTTAAAAGATCTTGTTGTTTTGAAAGAGTGCACTTAGTGCAGAGAAAGATACCTTGTTCGAGATATGTGTGCCCTATCTATTCAAAGGCATAGATTGTATTTAGGCTGCTGGGACCCATGGCCAGTGCTGACATGACAGTACTGGCCATGGGTCAAGCAAGATTCAACTAGCTTGACAAAAAGGTATAAATCAAGATATGCTTCTGAACCACAATGTTAGCCATAGCCTTCTACCTCTTTTATCCATTCCTTATGCAAAAAGAGTTGGCTGACAGCCCTTTAACATGTCTGGAAGGGCAACAACTGATAGCTCTGCTAGGCCACCTGGGAAACAAACTTTGGATCTTCAGATGTGAAAACTTAGTACTTCCAAGTTCATCCAAGAATCCCTTCTGAAGGCAAAATACTGACCTGCATTTCTCTTCATGTCTTCTTGGATCTAGACTGGTGAGTGGCTGTTAGCACTGGTTTGTTTATGCATTTTGTGTAACGCATTTGTCACGAACACAAAAAAAACCCTATAAATTTAAGCTCAAATGTATGTGACTTGGGGATGGTTTTGAATCTAAAACATAAGCAAGGAAGCAGTTCAGCTTGGCCATTGCTATGATCAAGTGCTCAGAGGGCTCCGTTTCTTACAGTGTCTCAGATCTTTGTGCTTCTGAATTCCATATGAGTGCTACCATATCTGACAGCAGAGCCCACCTGCCTCCACAGATCTTTAGGGGTTCCTCACAGGTAGCAACAACCTATATAGAACATGCTTCTTTTTTCCATTCCTAGACATGTTCACTTGTTTTTGCTACACCAAGGCATGTTTTTCAGCTATTAGGATTTTTTTATTATTAATATTGCTATATTACACCCTAGCACATTCATAAACTGTCAGTATGTGGTGTTCTTAGCAGAGCTCCTTTAGGAGGCAATTATACTGAAAACCACTTTCCAGAGAAGGGAATTTTTAAAAAGAGCAAAGTGGACATACCTTGGTTTTACTTTAAAAAAACCAAACAAACCAAAACAACCTTAGTTTCATTTTCAAAGTTTGTCCCTTTTCATTTCTGCCCTCTTAGATGTGGAAAAAAAATTGATAGCAGTAGACTGTAAAAGCAGCCTGTCAAGAGCAAGATGTATTGGTAATGGTCATGTACCCAGAAAGGAAAAAAAAATCTGTACCAAAATAGGTAATTGCTTTCATATTCTTAGCTAGAAAATATTTGATATTAAAATGAAGTGCGTAATTCAACCAATTCAAGACTACCACTACCTAAGAGACAGTCATGTTATGACAGCTTTAGAAAATGCAACTGTAATTTTAGCTTTAATTTGGATTCATGAGATTCATTAAATATGCAATAAAACTGAACTTGCACATAGTCAAGATTCCCATAACCACTTATTACAAGGCAGTCACTCTTATTATTTAATGCTTGTATTGAGGTTCTACATACACAACTGCAACCTCTTCTGTGCATTAGAAACACCATGATAAAAGTGAGCCTTCTCTTTTAAAGATAAAATTTGAAGTGGAAAATAGTAGGCAAAAATGTAAACTTCAGCATCAGAACAAACAGAAAACTGGAGGGATAACATTATGGAAAGAAATGAATAACACGTATCACTACATCTGTTTTGGGGAAGACAGAAATTAAAAGAAAACACATTAAAATTTCATGCCCAAACCTGTCAAGCTACTGATGAGTCTTTCTAAAGCACTAGGTTATTTTCTTATGCATCTAATCTTACTCATTTTGGCAGGTTTCATAAGACCAAATCATAACTTAATATGCAGTTCAGCAGTTTCTCCTGATGCAAAGCAGCCAACCAGCATTTGAATGGGAGTACCTCTGTTTCAGCTTTCAAAGAGAGAAGCAAATGCAAATTGTGGGAATCTGCTGCCCCAGCTTACCAGCCCTTTAAGATAAAATACCCAAGTAATTCCAATGGCTATAAAAGAAACCTCAAAAGACTGGCTCAGACTTGAGGATCTATTATTATGGCAATAGTTGTTAAGCTAGGGGGATTCACTAACCTCTTAATATTGTATGATCTCCAGCTTTTCTAAAAACATAAAAATGCCCATGTGACGGAGCACAAAACAATACAGCCTGGTTTTAATCTTATACAGGTGACTCCAGCCATTTCACCACAGGTCACTATAAGGATATTTCACTAATGATATTTATCAGTCCTTCTGGTAATTTTTTTCAAGTCATATTAAAACATAATTGCTCTTAGAATTCCCCAAAGTGAAAAAATAAAGATTAGAACAATTGGCAACATCAATTTTTAAGGTAACTTCAAGTAACTAGATGAATTCAACTTGAGGATTTTCTCAGTGTTTTATAAAAACTGTATGAAGGTTTCATAACACTGTTAGAGGAAGGTGTATGGAGATTTGATCTAAACTATTGATTGCTACTGTTTCTCTCTGTGAGTCTGCAGTGGACTGCTAAAACAACCTCCCTCTGCTAAAACCTGATATTTACTGAGAAGAAAAATAAATTTAAAAAAAGCACCTTTAAATGCTCTGAGTTTTAAAAAGGACATATGTCTTAGTGAGTTTCACAGTTGATTTAAAAAGTATCAAATTTGATTATTGAACTATTGTGAAGCTTAATTCATTACATTATGAATAATTAATACGACCTAATTTCTTACAGGTGCAAAAATAAGAAGTGACAGATATAAAAATACTTGTGAAGTTGAAAACTGTTGGCTAGAACATTTTTCTAATCAGGGTGAATCCTTATAAGCCTAATTACAGGACCTCTCATTACAATTTTAGCTTGAAAAAACTGATACTGATTTGCTTTGTACTGAAAATAGTCCTAATGTCCTAAAACATGATAATAATTATTTATTTATTTTCTACAAAGACAGCATATACAGTAGACTCTGCTTGTCTCCAGGACTGGAATAAAATTTCATGATCCTAAGTGAGGGGACTTAGGTTTGCGGCTCATTTTGGCAATATTTTTCTGAGCTTATCTTGTGTGACCTGTCTTACCTACACCTTTTTCCCACAAGAGTAAGTTCAAGTTACTGCTACTTCTGTTAATTTCAAGGTATTGTAAAACTGAATTAATCTTTGTCAGAAAAGTCCCTCCTATGGATATATGAATATATGTGCCTAAGGAAAGGCACAGTGATCTGCACTAATTGAAGAGATCAATTTTGGGATACCAAGACAGCAAACACCTATGTGACATCATTATTCTTGAGTTTATGAACAACGGCGAAAATGTGGAGAGAAACAGTGCTTCAAACACCTTCTGTAAGTGATTTCAGCCTGCTGACAAATCAGGCCTTTGAGGAAAGACGATATTACATCCAATCATGCTGTAATTTTTAATGCATTTAATCTAACTGCCAGGTACTGGTTGGTTGTTTAAGAGTTTATCATGAGTCTCCAAGCATCCAGACAGTACTTTAGCATTCTGATGCTAAAGGGTTTAGAATGTAATTCAAACTTTTGCTCACATAACCTGGTGAATGAGGAGTGCTTGGTAAATTTCTATCATTTAGTCTCTTTTCACAAAAGAATCTCATCAGTCTGAGGGTATAGAGGATAAAGGATCTACAACAGTAGAGTGTCTGGGGAGGCTAAGTCAATGCAAAGACTCTGCTGCTATGTCTGCAGAAAGAAGAATGTAATAATACAATTTTCTAGAGTTTTTTTTTTTACAAAGGCCATACAAATTAACAGACAAAATCCTCCCACACATGTACCTGTGTGAAGGAGGTAGGTGTACCCCCTATTTTTAGAAAAGGGTGAAAAAGGTTTAAGTTCAAACTCTTTAGAAGCATCTGCTGAAATTATGCCTTTAAGTACCTCATGGACTAAATTATGCAGAGGGTTTGCATATTAGTAAGGATATATTAATTGTTTAAGAAGCATTGAGAAAACAACACAGAAGAACCAGCATGTTTCTACACATATTTTCAACAATGTCTTTTGCTCTGCACCAGGCTAGAGGAGAGCTGCACTGTGCTGGGACTGGGAGTGGAGCTCCTGACTCTCTATCCTATGCTGTCTCGAATGAGGTAATCTCTGGTTTGTGGTATTTTGCATTTCTTGATCTTTTCCCAGAGCAAGAAAGGCAGTGTATTTTTGTCAGAAAGTCTAAACTAACTTCTGCCAAACGTATCACCCTGTTGCTCTAGGCAACACAATTCAACAGCTTCATATTTTAGGACTTTTAAAGGTAGAAAAATCTTTTTTACTTCCTATTCTTTTTTTTATTATGTATTTCCAAATGAGTGAAATGCTGTGAAAAATAACCAGCATATTGCCAAATGTGAATAGCATGTATTTCAGTGGAAACAGTCTGGGAATTAGACACTCAGATTTTCCACTGACATCATGAAAACAAGTTGAACAGAGTTTATATCATTTTTCACCAGTTATTTTTTTCATGAAATCTAAATTTTGCTCTTGCTAGTTTGTTTTTTTTTTTCAAATTACTACAATGTAGCTTCACTACTATGACTATAAAAATTTAGACTTCTATAAATGCAAAGTTCTGATGATTATTCCCCCACACACCTCTAGGCCTTTTGTCTTTTCTTATTTCCTCTTCTCGGGTTGAAAGGAAACAAATATAGGTTTCTTCCTAAAGAGTGAAAGGAAAACAACAGAAAAGATCCTGTTGCCTGCTAGGGAGTCCCATCAGCTAAACTTCATAGGGGTGTTTAAATCCATTCTCCCCAAAGAGATTTCAATTGGGAAAATTGCTACACACTTAAAACTCCCTTCACAGGAGACATTGTCTACGTAGTATTTGGTGCTATCAGGAAAAGGTTTATATAATGGTTATATGCCCCATAAAGAAGACCGAGTTTTAGAACAAACTGGCCACACAGGCTGAGGATCTGTAGTGTTCTGATCTGGACTAGCCTAGTGAATATACTGCATGATTAAAGCCAGAATCTGGGGTGAGAGAATTATTTGAGGGTAAGAAATGCACTTTACCAGGCCTTGAGCAAAGATAGCTTTTCAGGAATAAGATCCCTTCAGGTACCCCTAGAAAGCATTTGTTTCTAACAGTCCTTATTCACACTCCAGAACTCTAGATGTGTTCTTATTATTTGTACTAGTGTTTGAAGCCAGTGGTTGGCGTAGCTCAGATGAATTGTACAAATCCCACCTGGGATGCAGTGGACTGCTAAAAGTAGAAAGTGCTCTGCCCACTCAGCACACTAGGAGCTGGTCTGTAAAAAGTTTCCTCAAATGATTTTTTTTCATGTTCGCCAGGGGTGCAAAACAAGCTCCTATTTGAGTGATTTTGCCCCAGACAGAGGCAGGGACAAAAGGCTGGGAGAGGAAAGACCAAAATGGCTACTTGTCCTCAGCATAATCATCTGTGACAGACCCTATTTCACATTCTGCCTTTATATCACAAAGATCAAGGGCTGAATCCTCAGTGTCCCAAATCCCCACTGTGTGCTCCTGCCCTGCTTCCAAGGCTACTAGTTAATCTAGTGTAAATCTGTCTGTCTTGCAGCACAGCTTTCTGCTCTCCACAAGCTGTTCTTCAGGCCAGGGGGAGTGCATGACTGAAAACTGGCAGTGAGGACACCCACTGAGGGATCTGAAAGAGCAGGAAGGAAATGTTGGCTCATTTCTATGGAAATTAATAGCTCTAACAGGCCAGGCAAGGTAGGATCCATCATAGCACAGCTGGTAACCAAAGCACTGTGTGGGAAGAGGGAGTCTAGCTGAGACAGAGGAGGGCATGAGACCTTGGTCTCAAATTCTGAGTGAATGCCCTCCCCAGAAAAGTAGCTGGAGTAGGCATAGAGTGTTTCTTACTTTAGCTAGAAATTGCTTTCTGAGAAATCTCTCCTGAGAGAGTTTTAGCAAAAATGGTATGGATGGCCTCACATATTAAGATCTGGTTTCAATGACTGCTGCCAAAATTATGTTTTTTCAGAAAATTCCTGGTCAGTTCTGATTGCAGTGATCCTGAAGGAATGCTGAAAGACAACAGTGTGGGACTGACAGAGACAAACCTGATACCAGCTGCAGGCTGCTAAGAAATATTGCTAAACTTGGGAGACAACTACATTGTTAGCAGTGTTAATGTGGTTAAACTCTTTTTGCACCGATGCAAACTAAAGCTGTAAATCAGGAAATTTTTCTTTTGCATTTAAATACTGCTGTGCTGTGCAAATGCATGAGATTCTGAACCTGAGGGCTTTGTTGGAGGAGTCCATGGCTCAGTAAGCAGAAAAAAAGTAAGCTTAAGTGCAGGGATGAAGTAAAGGTTGTTTATGGAGATAACCGGTATGACATGTGGTTGACTGTATTGGTAAGTATAAGTTTGTTTTTAAAGGATAGAGGGTAAAGAATGTCAATATAGGGCATCAAAAAGATACTTTATGAGCAACAGAGCTAGCAAGCAAAAGTACTAGCTTTTTGTCTGCTCTTCACAGGCATTTTGCTGCAGCAGAACTCTTTCTCAAGAATGAAAACCCCCATAAAATACAGCTTCAGGCAACACATTTATAAAAGCAGCTATTCAGTCAAATATGACTGAACTGAAGCTTGACTTGCATTCAGCTTTTTCTTGAATACAAATGAGTACCAAATTCCGGCATACTCATAGCCATAAATTACATTTTCAATTTAGTTGAGGTTATCTCATCTCAGTTCTTTCAACTGTCAAGGTTTACAATACAGTACAAATGCATTACACATAAATATGTCCTAGTCTGTCTCTGTGAAAGCTGTTGCTGCCCACGGACTGGTTTCTTGACAATGAGTACCAGTCAGAATGTGGAAAACACCACTTCTTTCATATTCACCACTGTTTAAAATAGTGACATTATCTAAGATAGCAAATCATGTCAAGTCTGAGAAATAAGAAAATATAAATATGTACCTTTCTCAATACAGCAGAAGCTGTTCCTTCCAATCTTTTTGTGTGCTGCTCTGATGTGGATTTTATAGTATAAGAGTCCAAGAGCCTGCAGTATTCAGTCACATTCGATCACATCACAGGAATAGCTTATCAGTTCTGTTACACAGACTCTAAAAGGAGCGGTGTCCTTTTCTCCAACTCCTCCTTTCACAGATTTCTGCCTCCTTAAAGGTGCTCAGTGCACTAATAACCTTAGAGAAAGCTATTCATCTGTCCTCTGATGACAGTGTTCTTGTTACTTAGTTACAGCACAGTGAATGCTGACAATGTCAGGTATGAGCCAAATCTGTGCTCAGTGTAAATGCACTGCATTCTATCAAGCAACTCCAGGAATGAATTTGGCCCAAGGGTTTTATTTCTTTTTTCAGCTCAGACATGGCATGCTATAGCCAGTGCAGAAGTCACAGAAACAAGACCTAGGCATGGGGGTTAAATATAGAATTTTGCTGGAGGGAGGGGAGGTACATATAGCAAATAGCTTAACAGCAACTACAGAAGGAGGTGCAATCAATACATTTTAAATAGTACACTTGAATTTCTATAGTTGGAAAAATATTCTGCTACAGACAACTCTACGATAAAAGGACTACTCTAATAAACCTTGTTCTTGTCTTGACTGTTTATATTGTTTCCTTCAAGGTGGATAATCAAGCTGCAACTAAATTAAGCCACGAAAGAAAATAAGAAAAACCAAAACCATAAACAATGAGGTAGTAGTTGTCTGCTTTATTCTCACTACAAAACTCAGCACTAGTCAGCAAGTGTTTGAAGCAGTAACTTAGAAACTTTTTAAAGATTCAAATAAAGAGATTGTATCAAATGTGGCAGAAACAGGAGCTGAAGAATTGGAAAAAAAGCTTTGTCACAAGTGAGGAGGTCCTTGAAAGAATTAGGGACTACCTGAGAGCATGACAAAAGAAGAATAAAAAAATTAAGTGAATGAATTTAATAAAGAGTTTTGGAATAAAGAGGTAGGTGAGGATCAAAGTGGTTTTAGTAATTCCAAGCAAAATGTAACTAAGACCCTGCAATATAGCACAGTACCCAATGTCAATACAGAATAACTTTGAAGTACCCCTTCCATGTATAACAGAGCTTTAGTTCAGCAAATATTTTCTTATAATTCAGACATCAAGCATAACAAAGAATGAAATAAGCAATACTGCACTCCAGCTTCACTGACAGGGATTTCCTGTCTGGTAGAGAGCTGGTTGTGAAACCATGACCCATTGCGTCTGCACGATCCCTGACACCACCCACAATTAAAATTAACTAGAATTTCTTTTACTGCTGGCTGTGAAGAAAAGAGCATAAAACAGTAAAGCATTCTATGCACTGATCTGTAAGTTTTGTTCCATAAATTTACAGCTATTCTGTGGAGATGTCCTTGTAGTTTACGATAGCTAGTTGTGAACTGGTGGGTGGTATCAAGCCCAGTTTCTGCTTAGCAGCATAAATTAGTGCCAAGATTTACCAGATTGAGCAGCATCCCATGACAACACTTCTAAAGAACTTTTAACTTTGAGCTGAATCATATTCTTCAGGCTAGAAGCATGGGAGGAGCAAACTTGTTTCTGCCTGCCCACAACTGTTTACTTGTATGATAAAGGCTATGCCTGCAAAGTAACCCTTTCTGTTGTCTAGAGATTTCATTGCATAAGTAAAAATGGTGAATGGCCACAATTTCAAATTAGATAGAGCCAGATGTTCACTTAGTTAAACCACCCAAACTGTGTGATAATGTGTGTAAGTTTCTTCCAAGTTGATAGAAAGTTTCAATTTTATAGTATGCTATTATGGGATATTTTTTCTTCAAGAGAAGTTTTTTTGATAGGATGTTAGACTTTGGCTTATGCTTTTCTTTAATTTACCTTTTTGCCCAGGACAGGGCCTACAGATATTTTTGTAAGTTTTTACTAACATAATAACAATGCTCCAAACACTAGAGTGCATACATTTATACACTATTCATGTGGTTTATTCTTGTCTAGATAATAAAAATTTACCCTGATATTAATACATCCCTGTTAGAGAACTGTGAAGGTCTATAAATGTATTGGTGTAACACAACTTTCATGTAGAGACAAGATGGATTTGGTATTGCAGAATGTCAGGATACTGCATTCATGGGGCACGTCCATGGGAGGTGCAGACCCATGTCTTAGCTCGAAGCAACATCACATGAATAGCAACAGGTCAGAGTAACGGGCTAGTTTAGACTGACTCACTCTGGCAGTTGACAGAGTTAAGCTCAGATTTGTCTGCACAAACTTGAGCAGACTTGTTCATGTACAGAGCTCCCAGCCTCAAATGGACGCTACACAGCTGCAGTCACATGATGCAATGTGGCAGTGCTATCTCCACTTGCTGTGCATAGCACGGAGCTAAAGCTTTCTCAGTAAATCCATGCTTGGAATAACAACAAATGGCATTCCCTTCTTCTAATAATCCTGGCTAAAGTCTGGTTTTTAAAAGCCTAAACAAAGGGAGACAGGAGAACTAGCACATTATCATAAACCCCACAGATCATGTGAAACACTGAGTGGAAGAAAATTCTTTTGAGCTTGCATTTTCAGAATAGCAGGAGGGATTTTCTTTTATGTGAATTTGCTGGTTTCAACAGTCAAATTAGTTTCTCTTGCTGAGAAACATGCAAAAGAGGAATTTTGAGAAAGGAAGCACCACTCGTATATGAAACAGGAAACTGCCTGGAGATATCTAAAATAGGAAACAGCTGAAAGAGAAGATGGCCAGCAAAGTTGTATTCCAACACATAACAGATTATTCAAGCAGTTAGACTCTGTGTTTCTGTGCATTTTAGAAGGTTATCATGTAGACTGAAAAAGCTTCCTGCTTTCAAAGACTTTAAAACTTCTTATGAAAACTTTGAATCTCAGTTAAGTCTACCATATTTCTGTCTCTTCTCCCCTCACTTTTCTGGTAATATATGTTGAAGAATTTGAATGAAGTCAAGAAGTTTTGTTACTTGAAGCTTTGTCTCTTTCTCTTGTTTTTTTCCCAAACTTGTAATCAATTAGCTGTTTAGGACAAACTACGAATAGAAGAGTCTATGTCAAGGAAGGAATAAAATGGCATAAATTAAATACTTAACAACAAGAACTCCTACTCTCAGACAAATTTCTGAAAATAAAAAAGAAAACTAAGGCAGAAATAGCAACAAAGCTGAAACGTTAAACCATTTTTCTTGGTTTATGCATCTATGTACAACTGTTTCTAGCAGAAGAAACATTGTTAGCTAAAGAATGTAATCTTTTTAACAAGATGTCCTTTGGGGGCACATAGCAAATATTAGAATGGTTGGTTTTCTTTTAGAATTATATTTTTAAATTAAATTTAAATGATGTCCTGATTTAGAGTAATTCTGTCATGTGTACTTGTCTTAGGTTTGGCAATGTAGTTGTTTTA
Source organism: Chloroceryle amazona (assembly GCA_027560015.1). Lineage (NCBI taxonomy): Eukaryota > Metazoa > Chordata > Aves > Coraciiformes > Cerylidae > Chloroceryle > Chloroceryle amazona. Next base: position 4,085 of record JANHFX010010288.1, on the reverse strand, counting down.
GATAGATTTACAGGCCTTACACACACACAAATATTGAGTTATATTTGCCCCTAAACAAAATGTTGTAAACTTTCTGGACTTCACATGGAAATCTGATCACCACCTCAATCTCATAAACCAAAATTAGTCATTTTTCTTCCTTTCTCAGTTTGACTTTTAACACTTCTAATTATGAAAGCCCTTAAAAGCACATATAAAAAATGCAGATAAATACAGTGGTTTGTAAGCAAACAGCCACAGATTCCTTTATGCCAGTGTAAAGCGATACCCAGCAAAAAGTAGTATTAGGAAATTCTTGCTAGACAAGTCAGTTCAACAGCCTCAAAAGTGGTTAAAATATTTATCTGGTTTACCCAGGATCCACTTCTTTGAAAAAGGATCCTCACCAGCATAACCCCCATGTTAGAATACTATCCATCTATCTAGCAGTTTGAATCATGAGAAGGTTTTACCTTACTTTGAAAAAAGACTGGTAAGCCCCCCCTCCTGCTACCATATATTCTGTTCCTTTAGTAGCTCTGGGATATGGTTCTCTCAATTGCCAGGGACTATGTCACTATTTCTGCGTTTGTATTCACCATTTGACACGTCTTTTTCCATGCACTTTTTCTTCCCCTCCTCCTTCCTCCTTAATGTTAAGGACACAATGCTACACATGAGCAGAGGAACAAGGTGGGGGGAAGCATACAGTCCTAGGAGAGATGGTAAGAAACCAAAAAGTCCTACCTCATTCAGAGACCTCTTGGTTCAACCAGTGATCCAGTACAGTTCACTGACACTTCTATAAATTAATTAGGTCACACCACAAAATACAACGTCTGATGTAATCCATTTCCTACCCCACCCACTAAAAAAGAAACAATGTGATGACTTCCAAAGATGGTATCTACCTAACACCTCTCTTTTTTCCCTGCCAGGTCACTAATCTGGGAACATAAGATATAAAGCATACCATGCCTGAAATACAGGAACGACAAGAAGATGTGTTTGAAAAGTCAGAATATCTCAAATGTTAGGTGGAAGAGGTATTTGGTCCTGCTTGTGTTCATGAGGAAGAATTTAAGTAAGCCATTGTTATATATAACAAAAGATATTTCATATAAAGGAAAAAAGTAAAGAATTCCAAGCTGTCTTTAGAATAAACTCAAAAGTAGAAAGTCTGCCTATTCACAGAACTAATTAATACTTTACAAAGGCCCTATTATTACTGAATGGATTTATATACAGTTCTGAAACGTACTACAGTGGTGTTTCATTTGCCCTTTTAATATCACCCTGTTTACAGTGCATTGAATAAACATCTCCCCCTGGAAATAAAGCAAACCACATCTAAGGTATTAAATTAATTTATGACTTTAAATATGACTAGCTACACAAAATGATGTGGGAATATGATGGCAAGTCTGATAGCTCTCTTGTAAGAAATTGCATTTTTAATCCCAAGATTTGAAAAAATATGCTTTCACTGCAAAAAACACAATTCTTCATGTAAACAATTCCTGCTACTAGAATGTATTTGCTACTAAAGGTCTTAATGCATGGTTTCTTAAAAGAAGATATATATTATATACATGTAAAAAAATGTGTATCACTAATTATTCTGACTAGCTTAATGCTAACCACAAAAGGATTAAAATAAGGGTAGAAAGCTATAGGAGATGAGACAAAGACGTAGTAGAAACCACATCCAATGAAAGATTTTTGAAGTGCAGCACAGATGCACCTGCTCAGTGCTGACTGCAGCAAATATCAGTGGCTACTTAATGATATTGTCACCATGGGCAAACCCTACTCCTCATTGCTGATCTTAGCCTCTACTGGTCTCAGTGATCAGGCTTGTCAGAATGTGCAAGAAGCAGCAGCAGAGTAGTGTTATACAGACTTTGTACTTTCTTCTGACGATGGTGAGTCCTGATAGGAGAGCCTTAGCCTGTGGACTGCACAATGCTTTATACAGCCAGACGGCTGGTGACACTCCGACTTCACAGGGTCCGCCAGGGGCACAGCAGCAACTACAGATAGTTCTGGTTCCCAGATAACTGAAGAAGTATGCCAAGGGAAAGCAACTGACTCACTCAAGCTAGATAGATAAGAGAGGGTGTGTGCTGATGTAGAAAACATTTAAAGGAAGTTACAGTCTCACCACTGCTGCACAGGCTATGGATCACTTAGACTGTGAGCTCTAAAATAATGAAAGCGATCAGTAATGTTGGTGTAGAGCATGGCTCTTACAATGGCCAAGATCCTGTCCTTAAGAGTTTAAAAACATTACTCTAAATTTATCACTAATTCTTTCCTAAACTGCCACTGTAGATGCTGCTTAAAGGTAAGGTTTTCTATCAACAGCATTGCTACATTTAAGGCCTTTCCTCATTGGCAAAACACCATAATGCTGCAGGGACATTTCTTCACATAAACTTGTTTGTGTTTGGGGAGATTTAATTCTACCTTTGATTCTATGCATCTGAATTAAATGCTCTGTGAAGAGCATATGCTCAGTACTGCCCGATTCAATTCAGGCTGCTGGCTAAAATGAACAGCTAAAACAACGCAGTATGCCTGTACCTGAAAGCATAAAATATTAGTATCTGAATATGCTTGCAATTTGCTTGACTCAGAGGCCTCTTGGTATGCTCTAGTCATGCCTTTTTACTGCTGCTGCCGTGGGTAAGAGTCTTTCTAGTGATTTACTGATAAGAGCTGCAGGAGACTACAGAGGGAGTTTGCCTTTTTTTTTTTCTCTTTCTCCTAACAGTGTTACTGGACAAGTCATCAACCTAGTTACCGAAGTGATAATAATTCTTGCTTTAATTATTTTCAAATATTAATGGAATGAAAAAATAATAATAATCAAACTTACACTGGAGGTGGTAGTTCTACAAACTTTTCTTTTGAGTATTTCGATTTCCTGCCATTTCTCAACTGTGGATCAGATGGTGGTTTCTGAAGCAAAATGGTTGGATGCTGCCCCCTTGTGAGCCAAGCCCTTGCTCCCGAGGCAGCTGAACCGTCCGTCTAAAACTGTTCGCTGTCGCCAGCTCCCTCTCCCCAGGATAAAACATCTGATTCTGTGCCCCAGCCTCTGATCTGGCCATGGTGGTATTTATCACATACGACAGGCAGGGTCAGGGCTCTGCCAACAGCCAGCACATCTGCATGGGAAAGTCCTTGTTCCCTGTTTTGATCAATCCCTACTTTGAGGCCTTTTCCTCAGGCTGCCAGAACGCATCACAAACATAACTCTCACAACTCCCATCTGAAGTGGGTCAGCAGCATCGCCCTGCATTAATAGTTGGCCTGTGGCATAGGGATAGGAAACGCTGCCGAAGGCTGTGCTGCACTCGGAGGTCTTCCAACACGTTGTCCTGTGCAGGTATCTGAATTTATCTTAGCCACAGGAATCCGAAGCAATTATCACCTATCACCTCGTGGGAGAGGCTTTATTCAAACCGCCTTCTCGGAGTTTCTTAACTTTCAGTCTGCATGCTGCACCTGAGGAAGGGGTTGTCCCTGCCCACATTGAGAGGTCCTGCCCGCCTCTTACCACGGGATGTGCAACTTCAGAGGGGAAAAACAGGGCTCTGAACATCGGTAGAGGTTATGGGCAGTCGCCGTGTTCCTCTTCTTTCCCGAAAGCCCTTGCCCGAACCCCTTTTGCAGCAGCATCTCAGGGGAAAGCCGGGCAAGCAAAGGGGCTTGTTTTTTTTTCCCTTCCAAACGTCTGATTTTAACGCGAACGCACCTGCCTAACGCCAGAGCCTGTGCCCGCTTTATGGGACGGCCTCCAACGGGGGCTGCCGCCGCAGGAGCGCCGGGTGCATCGCGAGCGCTCTCTCCGGGCGGGAATCGGCTTCGTCCCCTCAGGGTGCGCGCAGGATGACCTTGTGCGCGCACCTGCGATGCGGCGATCCTGGCGCCCCCCCCCGCCCCGAGACCCCGCCCTCAGGGGGCTTCGCTCCCTCACCCACCCGGCGTCGCCGCCATCCACTCAGGCGCTGCTCGGCCACCTCGCAGGGGTCCTGTTTCTGTGAGAAGGCTCTGTGCCGTACAGCATGGCGGCGCTGTGGTGGAGGCGGGAGCATTTC
>JANHFX010010286.1:0-10414 GCA_027560015.1 Chloroceryle amazona | reverse complement strand
ATTTTTTTTTTTTTATAATATTCTGAGTTTCCTATCTGCATTTGCCTGTTGATATATCTATGACTGAAATGTGGAACTGTGGAAATGGAGGAGAAAGGAGACTTGTAGCAACAATTCCTAAGTGAAGCATTGATTTATCTTGAAAAGGTCTCTGACTCCAAAATTAAGAGTTCATAGTGTAATATATTACCCCATCAAATACCTGAAAATAACTGAAAGGATAATTTCAAATTTCCTCCTTCCTTTCTCTTGGTAGTACATACTAAGTATTTGGTTTCTGTTGTTATCAGTTACCTAAAGGAAGCACTTCAGAGTTGTAAGCATATGAACATGTACATTTTAGTAGTTTAATAATTAAGCTGACATTATAATTCATGTCAACAATCAGAGCAGGCTTCAGTGGAGAGCCTTATTGTAATAGATATTGAAAGAACACTAGGGTGGCCATCACAGATTAACAGTACTGGCATCAGCAAATGGACATTGTGGTCCCAGGTAGGAAAACACAGTTTATTAATTAAAGTAATGGTAATGCTGTTAGCTCCCCGTGGTAGCTAATTATAGGTGCCAAATAATGTTGATGCATTTAAGGATCTGTTGCTGTTTCCTATTACAGTCCTAGACTATGTGGCTGCACTGTACAAAAATTGTTTAAAATGAGACAGCAGATCTTTAAAATTGAGATGCATAAACCTGAAGCAGAATTTAACAAAAATATTCTAAACAATAGTGTAAGATATTCATAAATTCACAAAAATGTTCCCAAGAGGGCTGTGTATATCTAAAACTAAGTCTTACTGGAACATAAACTATCCACAAATCCTTAACATAGAGGAAATAGGGTAGGGACAGATTAATGTTCAAGGGATAACATTTTGCCTCAGTTCTGCTCCACAGGACACCTGGGGATGGAGGGCACCTCTGGAGATAAGCCAGTCCAAATTCATGCTCAAAGCACAATCAGCTTGAGCAAGTTGCCCAGGTCCATGTGTGGTCAGGCTTTGTTTGTCTCCAAGGATGAAGACCTCACAACCTTGCTGGGAAATTTGTTACAATGGTCATTCACTCTTCAAAAAAAAAGTTTTCTGGTGTTCAATCTCTTGCAATAAATTCTTAATTCTCCCTACAACCTTTGAAGAACCTTTTACTGTTTAACTCATCTGAGGCCTAGTCCTGTCAGGAACTTATGATCTCTGTTTATTCTATAACCTTCTTCCTTATTATATTATCCCAAACTCTACCTTCCAGGCATCCTTCCCCAGCTGACCATCTGCTTTTGCCTTTATGAAGAGGGGGTAGGTTTATCTTTTCAGTGCTTCCATCTGGCCCAAAGCGAAGTAGCTGAGAGAAAGCAGACTGCTCTTTGCGGCACAGTCACACTCTTATGACAAGACCTTCTTCTTAACACAACATGTTACACTGTTTGCAGCAAAAAGCAGATGAACATAAATCTTTCAGGATGTTATATGAGAAAGTATCAATGCCTTTGACAATTCTGACTTATCATGCTGAATAATTTGAATGTATACTTGGATAGTTTGTGATGTTGAATTAGAACACTTATCTCTAACCATCTCCAGGTCTCGAGGAGTACATACTTTGGAACTTCTTGATTTTGTTGTGAACAATAACAGTTATCATAATAATGATAATAATCTGAGAGTGTCTTTATTTGAAGGGAGTTGTATAAAGCTATAAAGCTATTCCACTATTGATAGTTGACATGAAAAAATGAAAGTGGATTCAGTTATTAGATTATTGAATAGAAAAACAAATTTATGAGAAAAGATAGCATATGAATTTATAAACAAATCAAAATGATAACTTATGCATGTATGAGCACCAACATCCCTTGGCACAATAGACAATAGTGTTCCAAACAAGCTCTTATTGTCTGCTTCATTAATCATGTGTGTGGTGAAGAATTCCTATGTACTCATTGACTTGATAAGAGCTTCAAAATAATCTGTTTGGTCAACAATTCATGTTCCTGTAGATTTGCATAATAAAACATAAAATCTTTCTAGAAAACACTAGAATCTATTAACTCAACTGTCATATAATTCTTCCACATGGGATTTATTTCACCTCAGACTTTCCTCAGTTCTTTTTGTACTGTTTGTGAATAGGCTCATGCATTCATTTATTCTGAATTTTTCCTAACCCACTTTGTGAAAGGAGATGAAATGTAAAGCACAACAAAATACGAAATTGCTTCCTTTTTTCAGTATAACAGTTCTCATACAGTATTAGTTTTTTTCAGGTATGCAACTACGAAGACTGATGTTCATGAGGAAAAGGATAGCAAGGAAAAAAATCTTTAAAAGATAACTGAAAAGGATTGTTACTTGCAGATGAATAGGAATAAAAATGGATTGCATTCAAACCTCTGTCTCCCCTCAGCCTCCTCTTCATAAAACTAAACAGACCTAGATTTATATTAGTTAGAGGAGAAAAGTCATAGAATCATAGAAACATAGAATTACAGAATGGTTTGGATTGGAAGGGACCTTTAAAGATCATGCAGTCCTACCACCCTCCATGGGCAGGGACATTTTCAACTCGATTAGGTTGCTCAAAGTCCCATCCAACTTGACCTTGAAAATTTCCAGTGATGAGGCATACACAACTTTGCTGGGCAACCTGTTCCAGTGTCTTATCACCTTCACCATGACAAAATTTCTTCCTAATGCACAATTTAAACCTCTACTCTCCAAGTTTATAACTGTTGCCCCTTGTCTTCTCACTATAGGCCTTGGTAAAAAGTTTCTTCATGGCTTATAAGCCTTTGTACTTGCCAGAAGCATCTAGAAAAAATAATTAAGAAGTAAAAAAATGAACATAATTTACTTAAGAAAAAAATCTTACTGACATATGGAGGTGAGAAATAAAACTATAAAATATTTTCTGTTGAGTATCGGTCAGCTGTAACTTCTACAAAAATTGTACATGCTTCTCTGTGAACATAGGAAGTAAGGCTGTGATGTTAATAGCCACTCAGCTTCTCTTTATTCAGCCATATGATTATCAAGACAGAAATTTACGTCTGTGTTTTAGGGACTTTCTGGTGACATAATTAGGGGTTAAGTGCCTATGTGAGAACATACTGTATGTTATTAATGAAGTCATGGAAAACAAAATCTTGTCACAGAAAGGCGACAATAGTTCTGAAATCAATTGTGAACACCCATATTAATGGAATAAAGGGTGCTTAGAAACAAAAGAAGAGGTGGTGGGACACCTAGCATGCTTTACGGGCCACCTAGAATTAAGTATGTTAAAATGACAAGAGTTGCAATGAAGGTTAAGGTGATGGAGCAAAGACAAAATTGTGGTGGCAGTGAGACTGGAAAAAATAATTCACATTTTTCATTAATGAAATATAATAGGGTGAGGGGTATGACTGTTGGTTTAACTAGTTCAAACTAGAAAATGAAAGTGTTGACATCATAGACTGGAGAGAACAACTCGTTGTCTGGGGAATACAGTACATGTTATTTTATTTTATTTTTATTTTTTTCTTTTAGTGCTGTGATCCTAAATCATTCAGAGCTTTGTAAGTTTATCCTTTTTTACAAATTGTTGACTACACTGGAAATCCAAAGGTCATCCCATATTGCTTCAGGCAATTTCAATCTGAGGTTAAAATGCACAGTTCTGAGACACTCAGGTGTAGGATAGAAGGCACATTAGTTCGTGGCAAGTTAAGATCATTACTCCAGGGACTCAATACTGCTTGGATAAATAATACTGGATTTCTGGACAGGTACAGCAGCAGTCATTTCAAGATGCCTGTAGCTTTATGGATAGGAAGTTATGTGCTTAACTGTGCAAATATCTCAGATATGAAGATGGTTTTCAGATAGGTAGCCGAAGGTAGGAGCAGAGTGGGTTTTTGTGTAGGTAGCTGGAAATTGTTTTTTCAGATGTCTTACTTGTGGGAGGTGTGGGGCTTCAAGAAAAACTATGTGAAAAATTCCAGGTTTGGTAATGAGGTTTAGACTGACATCCTAAAAAGAACTAAGAAGTTCTCTTCTTAAGAAAAAATTTACAAAATACCCCACCTTGGTTGCATAACAAATGAGGTAGCTGTGAAGGTTCAGAACAGAATTAGTTCTATTCTAGCTCACACCAGGACAGTAGCAATTCTTTTTTACTGCTGAGAGAAAAACACATTCCTGATTAAGTCCAAACAACATATCTTAAGTCCATACAACAGTATCTTGAATTTTGTCCAATAACCTTTAACAGCGACACACGTTTTTTAAAGCAAATGAAACCCTCTTTCATTTTCCCAATGAAAATAATGGCTATTGCACTTTCACATCTATAGTTTTCCTCCTCTTTAAGGGTAACAAAAAGTAAGTGGCAGGGAAGGACAAATATATAGCAGACATGAGATTTGCATAGAAAATATAGGAATGGAAGGAAAACAGAGATGACTTTTACTTGATAGAACTGCTGAGTTATTCAAGGACATTGTCCTCTGGCTGCACTGTCATCAGATACCTTTGAAAGATCCCCGGGGTGAATGACAGAGTGGGTCAAGAATGACCCAGCTTAATTCCCTTTTTATTGTTTTTCATTGTAATCTCATTATCTGGTGCTACCATGTGTCAAAGTGACATTGTTTGACAACTGCATCAAATTCACAGGAGCACAGGAGTGTGTAAGGAAAAATATGTGCTTCATTCAATCCTTTCAACTTGCCTTGGGGATTGCATGGACTTTTTTTTTTTTTTTTTTTTTTAAGCTTCCTCTTTTTCTACCAGTGTAAATAACTAACAGCTTGAATAGCTGTAATTAAACACCACAGTGTGGATTGTATGACTTGTCAAGTAAATGGGTAACTGGTACAGTCACAGGCTGAAATCAGGAATTGACAGAGCTATGATGACTGAAAAATAATTTATATGTTTAATTACTTCACCCTGGGAACTACTGACCTGTCAGCTTCACCCCTGTGCCTGGGAAGAACATGGAGCAGATTCTCCTAGAAGGTCTGGTAAGGCACATGGAGGACAGGGAGGTGATCAAGGACAGCCATCATGGCTTCACTGGGGGGAAATCCTGCCTGACAAACCTGGTGGCTTTCTACAACAGAGTGACTGCATCACTGGACAAGGGACGACCTATGGATGTGATCTATCTCGACTTCTGCAAGGCCTTTGACATGGTCCCCCACAACATCCTACTCACCAAGATGGAGAGATACGGATTTGATGGGTGGACTGTTCAGCAGATAAGGAATTGGCTGGATGACTGCATTCAGAGGATAGTGGTCAATGGCTCAAAGTCCAGATGGAGAACAGTGACAAGTGGTGTCCCTCAGGGGTCTGTACTGGGACCTGTATTGTTTAACATTTTTATCAATGACATAGACAGTGGGATTGAGTGCACCGTCAGCAAGTTTGCAGATGACACCAAGCTGAGTGGTGCTGTCAATACACCAGAGGGACGGGATGTCATCCAGAGGGACCTGGACAATCTGGAGAGGTGACCCAGGTGAACCTTTTGAGGTTCAACAAGAACAAGTGCAGGGTCCTGCACCTGGGCCAGAACAATCCCCACTATCAATACAAGCTTGAGGAAGACGCAATAGAGAGCAGCCCTGTGGAAAAGGACTTGGGGTGCTGGTAGATAAGAAGCTGGACATGAGCAGCCAGTGTGTGCTTGCAGCCCAGAGGCCAATCACATCCTGGGCTGCATCAAAAGAAGTGTGGCCAGAAGATTGAGAGAGGTGATTCTGTCACTCTGCTCTGCTCTGGTAAGACCTCACCTGGAATACTGCATCCAGCTCTGGAGTCCTCAGCACAAGAAGGACATGGACCTGATGGAGCAGGTCCAGAGGAGGGCCACAAAGATGATCAGGGAGCTGGAGCACCTCTCCTGTGAGGACAGGCTGAGGGAGCTGGGATTGTTCAGCCTTGAGAAGGCTCCAGGGAGACCTAGTAGCCACTTTCCAGTACCTGAAGGGAGCTTATAAGAAGACTGGAGAGGGCCTGTTTACAAAGGACTGGAGTGAAAGGTTGAGGGGCAATGGTTTTAGGTTAGAAAGGAGTAGATTTAGATTGGATGTAAGGAAGAAGTTCTTTACCAGGAGGGTGGTATAACTTTAGAACAGGTTTCCTAGGGAGGTGGTTGAGGCCCCATCCCTGGAGACATTCAGGGTGAGGTTTAATGAGGCTCTGGGCAACCTTTTCTAGTTGAGGATGTCCCTTCTCTCAGCAGGTGTGTTGGACTAGATGACCTCTAGAGGTCCCTTCCAACACAGACATTTCTATGATTCTATACCTGATTAACAGTGGATGTGGAATCTACTGGAAGAGTAGGAATATGGATTATTTATTGATCAAAGACAGCTTTGAAATAAGAGAATATGTTCTGGAAAGACCATGCAATTTTTGACATATTTATGTATATATGACCGAGGCATAATTTATAAAATGTCTTTACATGGCAGGATCCCAATTAAGATTCTTTGCAATGATCAGATTCTTGTTTTCCTTCACTGCAGGATAGAGAACTCATAGAGTGGAAAGGGCTTAAGGAAGAGGTGGTATTTTAGGAGAACAGTCAAAAGCTGCTGTAGGTACAGGCCCAGAAATCCAATACAGAACATAAATGTTTTACTTGCAGCCATATAATCAGGGTCATGCTGAAAGAGTACCCAACAGAAAGCATGGTGCTATGGAGGTACTGTCAACAATTCTGTTAATAGACTGAATCAATTTATGTCCCAGATCTGTGTTGACTGTTGTACTGCTGAAGGTGATGTCTTTGAGATGAGATAGAAAATGAGATTCTGCCTACGCGTGGTAACCAATGATTGCTTGCCAGCCTCTGTAACTGAAGGAAATAATCCAGGTGTCCTGGAAGAGCTTTGGTTAAGATAATTTCATTTTGTTGATCTAAATTTCACCTCTGGTTTCAATTAGATACAATATTCTTTACTTGCTGCACCAAACTTTTGTGTAGGTTTACTGTTTATGAATAAGGTACTGCCACTTCAAGAACACATGATCCTTCTGTTTGGATTAAAAGTTCTTAACATAAGAACCGTCCCTTTTTTACTGTTACAAGGACATGTTCATTGAAATTTTGAAGAATAGGGTGGGAAAGACAGTGGACCAGAAATGAAAAATGCAAAGGGGAAAATTCTGGTAATTTACTATTGACTTATTTTCCAACAAGCTAATTCTCCTGGTTTGAGTTAGAAGGGAACTAATTCTGTTCAGTGATATTACTTGTCAGCTCAGTCTCTTCTAACTGTTAACTGAAGTTAATGTCATATTTTCACAGCGTCTGCTTCCATCTGTGATAATGCTCGATGTTTAGAGTTACTGCCAAGGATGGGTGTGCAGACCAAGGTCACTGCTGGATCTTCTGTACCACATTGGTGTGCAGAAAATAAAAGGCTGTGTACCTACAGGGAGGGGCAGCCAGGACATGTCACCCTAAACTGACCATTAAAGCTATTTTATTTTTCTATTCTATAAATCTCATTCCCTTATTCCCTTTCTCTTCCCCTTTGGCAAGGGAGAGAGATTAATACAGAGAATCTGTTGTTGGTTTGTTTTGGGGTTTTTTGTGTGTGTCTAGTGGCTGGCCCAGCCTCTAAACCTTGACACTAATAAAATAAAATATGAGATGAATTGAAAAAATGCTCTCAGACCATGTGTGCCAGTGAGAAAAAAAAAGCACTTAAGCAGGGTCCTAAGCCTCTAGGTGTAATTCTTACATGTATTGCTAACTTAATCTGAACCCTGGCCAAACAATGTGGTAACACCATGGCAATAAATAAATAAATAAATAAGAGAATAGAAATAATATACCAAGTATTTGCCTTACTTGCAAACACATGACAGAATCCTAAATGCAGTTTGACCCAACTCTAAAAGTGGACAGAAAGGCTGAATCATAACAAATTTTATTAAACTTTAAACAGTATATATGAACTTGTGATGGCATTTTCTTGAAGTTCATGCTGAGAGGCAAGCTCTGTGCTTACATGTGCAACTCCTTAGCTGTCTCTTAATGTGGTGTCTTTAGTTTGGAAAACTACATAGTAATAGGTCTGTCAAAAAAACCCACCCTAAGATACATAAGAAACAAAAAGAAATCTGAATGTGACAGTACTGCCAAGGGAGATCAAAAGGCATCAGCAGTAAATTAGATTGAGCAGAAGCTTGCATTGTGAAACTACAGAAAACATGACTGAAAGCTGTGCATGCAGAGGTGTCACGTCCTTGATGAGGTTTGTTTGGGTTTCTCTATGTAGTACTTTGCATCTGAAATACTGTGTATAGACTATTTCAGTCAATAACCAGTGAGGGAACAAAATAACAACAAAAAATATTAATCGAATTGGCAACTGTTCATGCAAGGGGCTGGAGACAGTTCATGATTAAGGGGATAAAATGACTGAATAATGAGTAGTAATTAAAAGTCTAATTTATGACTAAACATTTAATTTTGATGATGGAGGTCAATGGGAGTTTCATCATTAAATGTGAAGGGAAATGTATCAGGCCTCAGGAGAAGGATATTTACTATTATTTTTACAATAATCCTACCAGATATTATTTTGACATTTATGAACTATAGGCAAAGAAATAGAATTTTCTATAAGGGCTGTAGTTGAAAGAAAGGCGAGAGGACCTTTGTTCAAAAAGTAATATTCCCAATGATATTTCTTAAGGAAAGTGATGAAAACTAAAGGGGGGGCAACAAGTTGGGTAAACTGCATCAGTTAGGGCACTGAGAAAGACATTAATGAAGGTGAAATATGCAGTGATTTGGTGGCCAAACATGACTGGATATCCTTCATGATTATTTTATATCTGTTTACATGATTAATTCAGTATCAAAGTTGATTGCTGCTCTGGAGATATCACAATATCATTGTCAGCTTTATGCTCTTTACAGCAGATTGAGTAAGTCTGAGAATTACCATGATTTTTGTTAGTGCACGAGTAAAAGTTTTTACAGATTTAGTAATTGATGGTAATTTCAGCATCAACCCATGTGGTTCTGTGAAACAGATCACACTACCTTGAAGTACAGGTGCTGAGAACAGGTTAAGCACATTAGCACATCAATACTTTCATAATTCGTCAAAACCAATGCAAAGGACATATTTGACTGTTTCTCTTGAGTCTCTTGTTCTTCTGGTTTCATCAAAAGAAAGCGTGCAACTGACCCTTTTTATATATGAAGTATATTTCATATAAACATTTCATGTTTATTTCATCTGTGAGAAAATAAAAGCAACTTTCTCTGCTTACATGCAAAATGTCATGCTCTCTTTCTTACCTATCTAATTTATTTTCTCATAAAACAATGCATAAGATCCTTATTATTCATATATTCCAAGCTGAACACCATTTAAGATACTTTGTTGAACCACGTTTGGTTTGGCAAACAGTTCAGACTATTATTAAGTTGATTTGTTGGAAAAATTAGAATAGGATAGTTAGCTAGTCAGGAGGAGAAAAATATGCTTCAAATTTCCCTAACAGCAAAAGGTGTATTCCAAAGATCTAAATTCAAGTTCCTATTCAAAACATTGTTTAACATCTATATTCTGTTCAACAGACCCTGAACTAATCTCTAGTGGCTCTCAGAGTTTGCCTATTTAAATGCACAATAAATCATATGGTACTGGAAAGCAGGCATTTAGTTCCGGGGAAGAGAGTAAACAAATCACATTAATGTTTTTCAGTTTTATGCAGAAGGGAAACCAACAGGGTTACATCTGTGCAACCAGTCATCTACATTTTGAAGATAGTTTTATCTCCACAACCATTCATTTCACCTTCTTTTTAACACATATTTTACCACAGAAATAAAATAATGCACTAAATAATAAATAATTGCACTAAATATTGTCCATTAAGATAGAACAGAACAATTCTGTCTAGTGATTTTACTCTTCTGCTAAGTCTCTTCTGTCTAAATGTGCTTTCTGAAGTTAACAGTGTCTTCTTCCTGCAGTGATAAAGTCTGATGTTTAGAGTTAGTACCAAGGATTGATGTGCTGACCGAGGCCACTGCTGGATCTTGTGTACCATGTTGCGGGGTGCAGACAGTAAAAGGCTGCACCTGGAGGGAGGAGCAAACAGGACAGGTGACCTAAACTGACTGATGAGGGATTCCATCCCATATAGGTCATATTCAGTATACAGTTCCGGGATCATGAGGGACAAGCTCCTCTTCAATGACTGGCATCCGAGGAGGACTCCATCCTTTCTGCCTTTGATCCCAGTCCATGTCTTCCTGAATGCAGTACCAGAATCCAGCTCCTGAATCTGGTTCCTATTTGTCACTGAGTCCTGTCTGGGACTTCCCCAGTGCCTGCTCCATGGCATCAGTGGTGACTGTGATGTAATTGCCATCGGGGGGGGGTGTGGGG
>JANHFX010010285.1:20392-42539 GCA_027560015.1 Chloroceryle amazona | reverse complement strand
CCGTGGAGCTGTGGTGCTGAGGGCCAGGGGTCAGTGGTGCCCTGGCAGTGCTGGGGGGTGGGTGGACTCCAGGAGCTCCAGGGTCTCTGCCAACGGAAGCCGTTCCCGGATTCTATTCTACGCAGGGACAGGTTTTGCAGAGCCTCAGTTTGAAGGGGCTCTTCGGGTGCAAATACACACACAGAGGTGTGCACATCTGCACAGCGGCTGCGGGCACACACAGATGTGCGGTCACTGTCCCCACCTCCGCGCGGCCGCTGCTGGAGCCGGGACGCGGTGCCGTTCGGCGGAGCCGGGACTCGAACCGGCGACCCCTGGACTGTGTGGGGACCACAGCTCCCAGGAGGCAGCGCCCGCGGAACAGCGCGCCGCGAAGAACCCGCCCCCACCCAAAATCGCCCTTCCATTGGTCAATAAACTGCCAATCAGATGGAGGGCGGCGACGGATTGGCCGGCGGGTGACGGCGGCGTCGGGCGGGCTTCCTGCGGCCGCCTTTGCACTGACCCCGGCATGGTGAGTGCGGCCCGGGGGACACAGCCCGGGGGACACAGCCCGGCGGGGAGCGGGGCTGGGAGCTGGGAGCTGGGCTGGGTGCTGGGCTGGGAGCTGGGCAGGGTGCTGGCTCTGCTGGTGGCCAGGGCCCGGTCCCTGAGCTCCCTGAGCCTGCGTTTGTCTCCCCAGGCACTGGCTGGGTGGTGGGCGGCGGCTGGGGGGTCCCGTCCGCCGCGGCGGCCCCTGGCTGCTCGGGGTGCCCACCTCCCGCACCGGTCCCGGCCGCACGGCAGCCCGCCCCCTCGCAGAGCCGCGCCGCGGGTGGGACCGGCTGACTCAGTCAGCCCCATGCGTGCGGGAGGGTGGGGTGGCCCTCAGCTGCGCAAGGCTCTGATGTGAAGACGAAAACAGGACCTAATTTTCTAGAGAAGGATTCTGAAGGGGCAGTCTTGGTGCCCGCTCCGCACCAAACGCGGCTCTGCAAAGGTGTGCGATGGCTTTGCGATGAGCCCCGCGCCGGCAGAATATGGGTCTCTGATAAAAGAACTGCTTTTTCTGAGAAGAAACGCCCAGGATGTGCTG
The DNA here is from genome assembly GCA_027560015.1 of Chloroceryle amazona. Lineage (NCBI taxonomy): Eukaryota > Metazoa > Chordata > Aves > Coraciiformes > Cerylidae > Chloroceryle > Chloroceryle amazona. Next base: position 41,464 of record JANHFX010010285.1, on the reverse strand, counting down.
GGCTTGAGACCGTTCCCCTTTAGATGAGGAACAAAAAACGAAACACTGGTGTATAGGTGCCGACAGCAGAGGTGTGTGGCTCTTGCTCTAACTCCACTTCTGAGAAGGTTTTGCTCTGATAAGCCACAGCGGTTCCTGCAGAGCAGCTGTTCTCCTTTAGCAGGGGTTAACAGCCCCTTGGGAAGGGTCCTCAGGCACAGAGCTTGCTGATGTCTCACCATGTGTAGGTAGGGCAGGAGACCCAGCCACCCTGTGGTTCCATTGGGTCAAGCTGTTTGTGGTCAGGTTGTTTTGAGAGAGTTGAGGACAGGCTTGCGAAGGCAGTGGAGCGTGGCAGCGCAGCCACTGGGGATCTGAACGCTGACAAAGAGGGGAAGGTGATTTATTTTGTGTTTGTAACTGATAGGAGCCTGCCCAGAAGGTATTGCATGTTTTCACCAAAGGATGCCCAAAGATCCCTATCTCCTTAACTAAAGCTGCTAAAAGCTATCCTTCAGCCTTTCCTGAGCTCTGCTGGGTTTGAAATTAGAATAACCTACTGGGCATAAAAATGCCTTTGTAAGTAATGCTTAAACACAATGTAAGATGAGAATGCTTTGGGGTCTGAAATTGATAAAGGAACATCTTGTGACTCAAAGAAACCTCGGGCATGTTGTGGTTTGTTCTCTGGGTGTTCCCCTGTACACCGTAGCTGAGCATTGATTGCACCTGACTGTGGCTTTCCTCCAATCTGTCTTGTAGGAAAAAAACAAAAATTGGTATTGTTTGTAGCTGGGGCAGGCTCATCTAGTGGCCTTCTTCCCAGTAAATAAGCTGCTGTGGTGAGACACTGGTGCAAAGGAGAGGACACTGGCAGGCGAGCAATGGGAGTCTCAAGGAGAATGGAACAACTGAAATACAGGTATCAGGGAACTGAGAGGAAGGAAGGTGAATGAAATCACTGTTTCCCAGTGCTCTGTGCCCTATGGCATCAGCAGTTGCTTTTGGTCAGCGGCTTACAGGAACGCTAGAGGTGTGTCCCATTTCTGCAGTGCGTGCACCTCCCATGCTGTGGGAAACACTCCTGGTACCTGCTGCTGTGTTAGCTCTGGATTCAGCTGCTTGGCAGGCAGGTATAGGCACACCAGTCCCTGAATAAGCACTCGCTTGGGAGTACAATCCAAGGACCCATCACTACATGGTACGCAAGGACTGGGTGAGGGAAGATATACTCAGGTTTGAGTTGGTAGGTTAAATGTGTCACCCCAGAAAAGTTCTTGGGCACCCAGTAGGGTGGGTCTCAAGGAAATGCATAAAAAGAGTGAGAATTGATAGAAATCACAAGATACTCCAGGGCCACCTGGTGCACAACACATGGAGGAAATCCCAGTGTCTTTCTGAAAGAGGCTGGAGGAGTCTGGCTGTGAGCCAACTGATAGAGGAATAGTCACAAATCAGGTTTGTCAAGTACTGTGAAAACCACTCCAGAGCATCTCCTCTTGTACAGAGCTTTTCAGGTGACTGATGTGGCAGGACATGGCACAGGGTTAGATGTTAGAGTTGAATACAGAGGTACATACATGTGACTGAAGCCAGCAGCTGGAAAAGGCTGTCATGAAATAAAACAAGGCTTCTGGAACTGGTTTCAAATGTAATGGAGCACCCTGAGACCACAGATGGCCAAAGTACCTTCTCCTCTAAGGTTCACTCTTCCCACTTCCAGGGGGTGGGAAGATGGACCTACAAGATATCTTGAAAGCAAACTTAAGTCCATATTTGTTTTGATAAAGGATATGTAAAACTCAGAGAGCTGACTGATAGATCCGTAATGAAGTACCTATGGCTTTATATGGAATCGTAGACATTTATATTTTCATCTGAGGACTAAAAAAGAGAGTTGTATATAAATTACATTATCTTCCAGAAAAGGGGGGGGTGGGGGGGTGTAGTGCTTTTTCATTGTCCTTGTGGTTCATGTTTCTGATGCCAAGATCCCTTTCCTCCAAGGTGCTTGGTGTTCACTCTGCATTTGTCAGGACAGGTACGTCCAGGCACAAACATGGAGCTGATAGATCCCAGCCTTGACAAGTGCTGTTGGTATGAAAGAACTCTTAACCATTCTGACCTCAGATGAGAGGTGCTTCTGGCATGCAGGCAATAAGCAAATAAGCTGACATCACAGGGCAAACCCCCTGATCACCCTGCAGTGCTTTTTCATTACTTACAAACTTAAATGAAACTGTGTCTGTACAAACAAAACCAGAACCTTGAGGACAGATGATTCCCAGAGACTCCTCAGATGTTTGCAGACAGGTCCTGAGCATCAGTGCATAGTAAAATTTCTCGTTTCCCTCCTCAGGGCAGCAGAGGACCGAGGAGTTCCGGAAGGTGAATGTCCTGATGACAGTTCCAGCGCTAAGGGATGGTTCTTTCACCTTAGTAGAGAGGTGAGGCTCAAAGAAGCTGAAACCCCTACTGCAGTTTATCCTAGTGCTTGGATTCTGCCAGTGCATTGCAGTTTGGTCTTTACTGAGACTCCAGCACAGGGAGTTGTTTACCTCTCTCCTGTCTGTTCCACTTGCACAGAACATAAACCTTCATTGCAAGAGAAGCTTTCTCATGCAAGCAACTCTAACAGCATTATCATAGAAAACCTGAGCTGCTGCTTGGAGCTAGCTTGGATGTAGGCAGCACTCCTGAGCTTCAATACCTGTCCACATGTCCTGCTCTCTGCCTTCAGCTGGAGGTCTGTGCAGTGCATCTGATGCAAGGCACCCGCTGCTGGATGGCCAGGCAATACAAAGCTCTGATTTGGTATAAACTCACTCTGTGGGTCATATTTGCTCAAAAATGCTGATGGAGTAACTGCACCAGCAGACCATGCCTGTCACGCTGGGCTGATGGATCAGATAATTGCTGTCCACAAGCAGCCAGGCAAGCCAGCACAAACTCATGTGCTGTGCCTCGCTGACAGTTGTGTCCCCTGCACTTGCACCTGACTCAGATCAGGTTTGTGCTGCTGCTGCTGCAGCAGTGCAAAATCTGGGGGAAGAAAGGACAAGGTGCTTTAATCTCAGATGATCTGAACGGTCTGCTTTGCTCTGTGGGCAGCATTGCAATCCTCCTGTACCTGGCCCGGAAATTCAAGACTCCTGATCACTGGTACCCATCTGACCTGCAGAAAAGGGCTAGGGTTGATGAGTACCTGTCATGGCAGCACGTCAGCATTCGTGGGAAGGCAAGCAAGCTGTTCTTAATTAAGGTAAGACCACTATGTACAAAAAATAAGTGCTAAGAGCTGTGAGTGCAGTGGCCCAGGAAGGACCTCCTGTGTGCACAGGGCCTTTCTAAGCACATATATGGTCCAGGTGACAGATAGAAACAAAACTAGATGTGGAATTGCCTTGGCTGCTCAGTCAAGCCCAACTGAAATGGCCTCCTAAGTCCTTCATGCTGCAGCCACAGCTGTGTGCACACTGACATCCAGAGCAACCCATCCTGGGTGAGCAGCTAACACTAGACACAGCTCACAGCCTTCTGCCCAGCTTCATGGAAAGAATGAACCTTCCACTGGAAACGAAATGCAATTGCTTGCAGATGATGCAGCTTTCCCATGAGAGAAACTCTCATGGTTGAAATTTCAGACTTTTTAGGGAGGAGACAAGGACAGGCAGGAATTAGTGACTGACAATGATGTTAATCTGCCAGAGGAAATTAGCAATACCAGTTGATCTCATGCATGGCTGGTGAGGGATCCTTAGAAGACGGCAGTGGGAGGGTGTGTGCTAAGTTTAGAGGGAAATAGGTAAAATGTAACTTGTTTCTTCTCTCTGCCAGATGCTGTTGCCTATGCTCACAGGCCAGCCAGTTCCTCCAGAGAAACTAGAAAGTGTTACTGAAGAGCTGAATGTTGTCCTGAAGCAGTTTGAGGAGAAGTTCTTGCAGGACAAGCCCTTTATTGCAGGCAGTGAAGTCTCCCTGGCAGACCTCGTAGCACTGGTGGAGCTCATGCAGGTGAGCATCAACCCCAATGCTGTTGGATATTCAAGCTGGGTTTTGGCCAGGACAGGCTGTAGCTGCAGCACCACCACCTTTAATGGCAGATCTTTCTTCCTGCAGTTAGCTCCTTAGTGGAGTTAAATCTTGTTCCTTTTTGACCATAATTGAGTTTTCCAGGGAACACCTTCTTTGAGACAGTTCTCTCTAAAGAAGTATGGACAAAATTCCTCGGAAAAAAAAAAAAAAAAAAATTACAAACTAGTCAGAGAAAGTACAGATACTTGGAAGAGATGTGTTGGTGGGCATGCATGCCTGATTTCTGCATTAGGCAGTTCTTAGGTTTGCCGTGGCAGTTCTCTTCTGCTGCATGTCCCAGGGGACAGCAGCTGCTGAGAATGACACCACTTGCTTCCTATGAGCTAAGAACCGGAGATGAACTCCACCTAATGTTACAACTGTCTGCTGCCTCGAGCCAAAAGCATGCTCGCACTTCATTCTGGTCCCATCCCTCATAAATGTGTCATTTGACTTCTGGGTTCTCTTGCTCTCTGTTTCTTTGCAGCCTCTTGGTGTTGGCCACAACCCCTTTGAGGAGAGGCCGAAGTTAGCAGAGTGGCGCAGGCGGGTGGAAGAAGCGCTGGGGAAGCAGCTCATCCAGGAAACCCATGAAGGGATCCTGAACATCAGCAGCTTGACTGCTGATAAGATAGCACCTGAACTGCTGCAGCATTTCAAGCAGCAGCTCCTAAAGCAGGCCAGCCAGAATTAGGGGGTTGTACTCTAAGTAAAATGGATTATTTTGTGCAGGCTTTTTGTAGTATTTCAGCATTTCTTCTAAGGATCATACAGAAACACCATTCCCTCAAATGCACTTCAGGCACAGCCTTTCTGCAACTTAGAAGGGAAGAAAACAACAACTTAAACTGCAGTGAGCTGCTTTCCCCTCTTGTCCACTACAGGCATGTGAGCTGCAGCTCTATAGGCTTTTCTTTTGTGCACCAGCACCACTGGATCTGCTTGAGGACAGGGGTAGTTCAGTCCATGGGGGAACTGGGGCCAGTCAGAACTACCCATCCTTGTTATGAGTTTTCCAGGTCCCAGCACTACAGAAAGGGCAGCTGTTTCCTGAAGGCATGGCAGAGCAGACCTGTCTGAAACAAATAAAAATCGTTGTAAATGGCTTTCACTTTGAAAAATGCTTAGTTGGAAGACTTTTGCTCTTTAGTAAAGAGATGGGTCAGGACCCAGCCTTTGGTGGGCACCCTGCCAGGGCTTTCTTAGAGCACCTGTCCACTAGAGGCTGCTGCATCACCTGTCGGAGCCATGGGGCACAGTGCCCAGGAGGAGGGGGCTGTGCAGGTACCCAGGTGAGGCCTCCACCTTCTGGGAAGAGGGGGTCAGTCCCCTGAATAAAGACCCTCAACCATAGACTCCTACCATACTCTACAACGATCAGCCTGTACAGCTGACAGAAGGTGCTTTTCTAGGTGAAGCTGCTTCCAGCCCCATGCCCCCCTCTGCAAACCGTATCAGTGCTCTGTCCTTTCCCCAGCCCCATGGAAGCCAGCTGAGTGCTGCCATGACCGGGCCAACACTGGTGGTGGAGGGAGCTGTGCTGGCCAGCTCTGGGGTGAATGGGGTGCACAGTACAGGAGCTGAGTAATGTCTCAAATACAGTTTATGTTCCACTGCTCTTCTGTCAATTCAGATTCTTCAGTAAAGTTAATGGTTACACTTGCCATGTGTTGTAGCTCTGCTTGGAGTCACCCCCCTCCACACCTATGCAGCATCCTTCACAAGCTCTCTCCTATGTCCCTTTCTACCCCTCACACCTTCCTGGCCCTGTGACCTTCTATTTCCAGGTACAAGCCATGAGGAGCGGTCCAGTTTGTGCAACTGGTTTTTTCCCCTCCATGTTAAGCTCTGGTTAAGAATCTGGAATTCTTTTTGTGTCTCTGCTGGGTTACGTGCCATCCAGAGGTGGCTGCATAGTCCAGGGGGTACTGCAAGCCAAGCTGTTACAGAGCTCAGAAAAGGTGAAAGTAGTTGCGCAAACCAGTCTCGCACATCCTTTCAGCTGGACCTACTGGTTTTGGGGGATGAGCCAGTTGACTGGTCTGCGTTTGTTTCCTGAGTAAACTTGCCCTTTCGTTCAAAAGGGCACCACAAACCACAGCTTGTACTGCACGTGTCTGCCGGCAGAGCTACAGCAGCCAAGCCGGCCAGTCCTTTATACTTTCTGTTCTCCTATCCTTCAGGAAATCCTAAATGTCACTGGTGAAAAAGCAGATTTGCTCCAACCCTCTTTCTGTTTCAAGTGCTGATGCAGGCAGGGATGTTTGTCTTCTTACCTGTTTTTTTTTTTGGTGTGTTTTTTTTTTTGTTTTGTTTTGTTTTTGTTTTTTTTTTTATTGGTTAGTTTGTTGAGGAGTCCCTAGTGCATTTCAGTCAGCAAAGTCGGTGACAGCAGCTTTCATCTCAGCCCGAGGGTGCTGGCAGGGTTGGTGCCTGAGCAGCAGCTCCTGCAGGTGCTGCACTGTGGCTCTGAGCTTGCGTGCAGTGCTAAGCCTAAAGAAAGTGGCCTGTTTATGCTGTACTACCAACCACTTCCTTTCCTCTGCAACAAACAGGCAGCTTAACCACAGCCGCCAGCTGGGCTGCTGTGTGCTGCTGGAATTAGAGGTCCTTCTTTGCTACCTCACTGAGGCTGCCCCACCTCACTGCACACTCTCCTGCCAGTGTGTTTGTACTTTCCCTAATTTCAGATTGCTGACTGCAACTTTTCCTTCTCTTGTAGAGAGCAAATCTCCCAGCACAATAAATGCCTTACACAGTTTCTGTTCATGTAGAGGCAGAGCAGAGACATAATCCAACCCAAAAGCCTAATCTACAGAGTGCTAATGTTGACAGACCTCAACCTGGGTTTGGCAGCGGAGCCTTTCTTGATACACATCTCGCTGCAGAATCTCGAGACGGGGCTGCTGTGCACGAAAAACCCTTGCATGAGCTAAAGCAAATAAAGGTTTTTTTTGTTTTCTTTTCCTCCTTATTTATGATACTTGCAGCACAAAAGCTCCACGTAAGAGAGTCTAAAGCCAATTTTTCGCTTGTTTGAATAAGGCAAGCTCATTAAATATCACCCATTGTGTGTTCTTGCAGCTGCCTTCGAAACCAAGTTAGAACTATGTTCAGAGCTTATTTTCTGTGCTCCTCTCCTGACAGTGTCACAAAGTGTAAACACATGCCTCGCTCCAGCATGGCTGTGGTGACAGGAGGAGATTTTAATTTGTTTTATCCGTGGTCTTCTCTGCTCTGAGCCCATGTGAACTTTCTCAATGAAGCTGTGTGCAGTGCCCAGTGGTATTTTGGGCCCTTCCATGCACAGAGGACAAAGCACCTCCTCAGGGTAACTACTTGGATGACAGTAGAGTTTACAACAGCTAAATCTGCCTGCCTTTGTTTTTTTTCCACTCCAAATTGTGGAGATAAGGCATCTCATCCTTGTACTTTGCCTCTTGCTATCCCTCCACCTCCTCTGTTTTGTTCATTTGTGTCGTTTGATCAGCTCCTAGACTGAAAGCTCCAAGAACTGCTTGCCAAAACCGAACAACTTGTGCAAGAGTTTTGCCTGCCTCAGTGCAAGGTCTGTTCAGTGTCCACTCCCCTTTCACCTGCATACAGAGAGGGGTTACACCTCCAGTGACAGTTTAATGTGCTTTTCTGATTCAGTTACCTCAAGTGTACCTCAAATGGCTATCTGGAAACAGACCCTGTGCTATCTAGAATAGAATGAAGCAGCTACACAGAGTGGGAGGAATGTTTAAAAAAACAGATACACATCCAGAGATCTTTTATAAACTATTAGAGAGAAAATGCAAAACTTAACTGCATTTTTTTTTCTGCGTTGTTTCCAAAAAGGTGATAGAGAAAGTACAGGGAGGAAAAATGTCCTCTGAGATAATGGAGTCAAATGAAAACCCAGTACTAGAAGCACTAGCCTAGAGCCAGGAATAATGCAATCAAATACCACACAACACAACCCAGTAAAAATACCATGTTGGTTGCATGAGCTGTGCAGTGCAATCAGAAACTGGAGAAAAACTTAAGGAAGGAATATTTCCAGGAGGTACATGAAAATATCTTTGAAGCCCAGATAGGACTGATGGATCAACTGAACCGTAAACAAAGGAGCAAAGCGAGCCCATGCTGCTAATCTTGCTACTCTATCAACACACTCTTCTCGGTGATATCTCAGAGGAGGGATATGCAACCATTCTGAAGCACAAAGATTTCCCTGACTATTGCCTGGGTAGAGCCACATTCACACTCCCTTTCCCTACTCCCTTAACATTTAAGATTTCTTTGCACTGAAGGAGTTTTAGATGAACTTAAGCACCTGCCACAATACTCTATTCATCTCCAGCATGTTGGTGCTACATGTAAGTGCTCTAGAAGGTAAAGTGTACTGCAGGGGAACTGAGGGGTTTATGCAGCCACTCTCTCTGTTCTGGTCAAGAAACTGAAAAACTCTTACCATGCAGTTCTAAATCTGAACAATGACTGCAAGCAGGTGTACAGTGCAGTGGGCTCAGTCTTTCATGTTGAGACACAGCTTGTTCACCAGACTCACAGACTGAACAGTCTAACCTTGAGAACTCGTTAGGAACATGGCTTAGAGCTGAAGTCTTGGTAAAGAGTTGCAGTTTGTAATTTCTCCATTCAATGGACTCCCAGCTCAGTATCCAAGCCTTTTAATCACCCTTTCTAATGATCTTTTACACAAGTAAATGAACAACTGATCCTCCAGTTCCCTCTCCCTGTGGCTCTTTCCAAGGATTTGCATGTGATGTACAAGCTCTCTGGCACAGCACTGATAAAAAGGTGTCAGCTGAGCTGAGGTGGGTTTGACTGGAGGTGACTTTGCTCTGAGTGGTTCTGCTGCATTATCTTCCAGAAGTCCCTGTACTCAACCACCACGTCACCTTCCCCCGGCCACACAGCTGTGAAATGCTGCGAGCTCTATGCTTGAATTCAGTCTCAGCTTCTTCAGTTCTCCTTCACTTGTGTGGAAATCTGAAATGACAAATACCAGGGAGAGAGGAAAGACACTTCCCTGTCAGTATGCAGAGGTAATGCCCACAGAGAAGCCCTCCCATGATTCATGGCCATTCCGGTGTCACCTCACAGCACTGGGCAGAGACTCTGTGACCAAAGAATTACCTTCTGAACTGAAAACCGTACTGAGATCTAGTGGTGCAAGAGACACCCCTGCAGGAACACCTTATGAAGAGAAGCATTTACCCTGTGAGCCGTGGTGGGGGATGCTGAGAGAGAATGCGCTCCCGAGCCCCTGTGGCATCAGCCAAGGCTGCGGAGGGGAGCAACAGCCCCTGCTCCCTCAGCACTTAGTACCAACCTCAAACTATTACTCCTAAATTACCATTACTCGTATGGTACCTTCTTTTCCTGAAGCAGCACGACAGGCACACTGCCAGCCCTGGGGTGGCTCCTAGGTTGACGCTCACTGTTCAGGCACCCGGAGAGCTGGATGCAAATTATCCAGCTTTCTTGCCCCGCAGTGTCCTCTCCCCTGCCACCAGTCTGGTGGCTGCTTGCTGAGCACCTGTGGGTCGGACTTGAGAGGTGGCCGGGTGCTGCCACATTCCCCCTCGGTAGCAGCACCAACAGCTCAGCCCTGCGGGCTCTCCACCTCCCTCCTTTTTCTTTCTTTTCCCCTTTTTTTTTCTTTCTCTATTTTTGCAGGAGAATGTGAGTTATGAAAATCGGACCAAAACAGTAGATAAGGGCATCAGGTATCATTAGTGTGTGTGGTGTTCTTGATGTGCTAATGAACTATTTGAATAACCTCAAATGCAGGAAACAGCCGGGAGAATACTCAATTACACACTAGTAATGAGGGTGTAATTTTAAACTTCAGAAGTTAACAAGAGGGTTAATATGGCAATTGCATTCATCTTGTATTTGTTTATTTAAAATAGCTCTGTTTCCTGGCAGTGATCCTCTCTTTTTTTTTTTTTTTAATAAGGCAAATTGGCTTTAGTTGCGTTAGTTACCATAGTGGCAAAATATACAGTAAGAGCACAATTAAACGAGTTTAGGTGCAGCTTAAGTGTGGAACGAGGCCGAGTTCATTAGATGCGTTTCGTTGAGGTAAAGTGATCTTGTCAGAAACACCGTTGAGCTGCTTCTTGCTGCGTGCCTTGCGAACCCCTCTGCTGGGCGCTGGCACGTGCTGGTGCCTGCTCCCCAGCCCTTCCAAAACAACTCTTTCCTTTCGGATGTTTGAGCGCTGGAGCTGAATTACTTCAATTACAGACTTGCTGCGCCTCTGCAATGGGCTTGGAGGTTGGAAGTGATTCTAACTAAATCTACGAAGCACGTGCGGTTACGTTCGTTGTGCCCCATAAAATCCCGTGTTTCGGGCAAGGGCTTTACCGCTGGCTGCCCTACGTGATTACAAAACCCGCTGGCATTCCTGTGTCAAGTAATAACAGGGATCGCAGCCGTCGGCCGCAGAGTGCGGTGCTGGGTGAGCACAGGTAGATGACATGCCTGAGCTGTTTCCTGAGTGGAAATACCAGTTCTGGACAGACTGACCCTTTCAAAGAGTTTGCCAGCAAATCAACCAGCCCGAAGGCTAATTGGAGGGGGGGGGAGGGAGGGGGGAGAGAGAGGGGGCACTTCCAGTGAATGCATGCATAAGCATCTATATACTTTAAAATACCTGTGACCTCTCCTTTTTGGCAGGAGGGGGTTTGGACCACTTCAGTGGAATACTGTAGTTTGATCTCCTGCTGCGTGTATCTGGTGTCTCTGAATGGCTTAAAGGCTTGATTATGTGCAGATAATGTTTTTGTTCTAGCTCATTATTTCAGGTATAAGCTAATTCTCTTCGTTGGATTTAACCCTAGACTCCTCTTTCCCTCACTCTTAACGACCTTGAAAGTAATTTTGAAACTTCAGGCGTAGTTTTAGAGCAGCAGCACACCTGAGCGCGGGAAGGTGAAGAGGGGACTGGGCAGACCAGTTCTGATCCAGTAATGGAGCATGTCTCTCTTTAACCTGTTAAATCATGTGTCTTTGTACCTTCAGTGATCTTAATCTCTATCCCGGGCCACAAATCTCTTCACACTTGCGTAAAGTTTAGGTGAGGAGAAATCCAGCTGCTGTACTGTTTGTCGCTGGGCTGCGCTACCTACACGATGCATTTGGAGCTGCAGTTCTCATTAGTGGTGGGCTACGGGGAGAAATACCTCAGACAGATTATCGACAGAGTACACAGGCATGTGCTGTCTTCCTAAGTGTTATCAAGAAAGAAGATGAGCAATCAGACAGTGTGGGTTTTTACAGTAATTATATGGAAATACTCATCTCTGTTCACAATTTAATGAGCTAAACAAGCTGCCCAGCCACTTTTGCAGCTGAATCTTGTTCTTGCTACAAAAGTTGTTAGTTTAAGTCTTTAGGAAAAGGAAAAATGATTTTTTTGTTTGTTTGGTTTGGTTTGGTTTTTTTTTTTCATCTCATCACCAATTCTTGTGTCAGTTTTAACTCTCATATCCCAGAAAAAGTGCTTGAAAATGCTATCCGTGGAATATTTTTCCTTGGGAGAATGTTAATGCTAAACTTTTTCTCTCTAGCCTCCTTTTATAATAGTTATGCTAAACAAGGTCCAGGGCATTTCCTGGGGAAATTAATGACTGCTTGGGGTTAATGGCCCAAGGCATTGCCTCAAGCCGTGGACTCTAAGAGCTGGTCATTAATCCCCAGGAAATGCCCTGGCCCTCAATCGTTAATGCTTAATTATAAACAAAGACTTTCCAGGCCTTTTTACTGAATACATCTCATCAAGTAATGTGACACTAAATTCTGCTGTTGACAAATATTCCCGATTCCTTGGAAAGATGAAGGTCATACATTTGTGGTTTACTGGTCAGCTTTGTAATTATTCTTCCAGGGGGTGGATTCTGCTGCCCTCGTGGACGGGTGCAGTACTCTGGTGGAAAGAGTGGTGGTGTGATAAGTGGGTTTCATGGCATCTTTATACTCTGTGTGTGTTTTTTTTTTTTACAGCTTTGATGGCATTAAGCAGGGTGTGGGAAAGGTTAAAGGCACTAAATGAGATGTCTTCCATTTGCACAGACTACAAACTCTAAGTGTAAGAATCCCAACAAAGATGTTAATTTTATGCTTGTCTATTGTGATTGCTCCCATATTTTGTTTTAGCCCCAAGATGTCTTTTCAATGCTGGGTTTGTAGGAGCCTCCTCCAGAGCTAAGGAAAGGTGTATTAAGTTTTTATCTCCATCCAACTATTGCTTCAGGTTGCAGCCTGGAGAACAGCATTTACGGAGTGTATTTTAAGCATACAGCACTGTGCCATCATGGCACAACTTTCTTCACAGTCCTTACTTGCTCTGAAGTATAGCAATTTTCTTGCCACTGACAGCAGTACTGCAGTTCAAGTTGATGACAGAGGGATGTAATTTGGCTCTTGTTAGTCTCTTGTGTTACTGAAAGATGAACAATAGCTAAAGTTTAAGCTTTTGATGCTACAGTGTGGTGGTAGATGTTGAAAATTATACATCTGGTACACGCAGAACTTACTACAGTAGTAATACCCAATAATAGGTCTAGGAAAATAGATTGCTTTCTGCTGTGGGTGAGGAGAGTTGCTTGTCACTTGAAAATGTTTCTGTGAGGTTGATTCTCTAACTCAGCTGGGTTTCTCTGGGCTGCCTGTGAAGAGCTTCATCAGCTATTAAGATATCTACCAAGCAGTAACTAAAACATGTCCCACATGCATTTATTTTTTTTCCTGTTCTGGGGAATCCTGAAACATTTTCTCCTCCTGTTTGAAATCCAGAGCTGCCCTTTTTGTTTTCTTTTATCTGGCACATGGCTTTTCATTGCCTTATGGTCTCTTTGAAGGGCTTACTTTGACCAGAACCAGAAATCTAGTTCTGACGGCAGGTTTCACAAATGAAGGCAAAACAGTAGCACATGATGAGTATAAAAGTAGACAGCAGGCACAACTGGGAACAAACCAAACTAATTACTTAGTGTAGCTCTTTTTAGCCTCTCCTTTTGGAGGTGTGTAAGAATCTTTCTGCTCGATCTTTGATTTGACAACATGCTGCACTTCCATACATGGCCACAAAACAAGGATTCTGTTTGGTACAAATATTTGTAGTACTCTGACCAGACTCATCGTTAGGTGCTGAGTGTATAAGGTAGGAGAACTCACCAGAGAGCTTCAGGGAAGGGTGCTTAGGGTGGTGATGTTAGGATGCTAGGCTTTATTTCTATACAGGTAATAGATGGGGCAATAGCCCTATCTTAAAGGCTTAAAGTACTGTAGCTGTTAAGACTGATGACTGCTAAATACCTTGTTAGTTCTTGTTGCAGTGCTTCTGTTGGTCTGGTTTCAAAGATTAGTAGTGGCTGCCCTAGTGCCTAGGTAGTGCCATCTGCTTTGATTAGTGGCTTATCCCAGGTTGCGAGAAAATACGGGATTTGCTTGATTTAGAAAGAGAAACACTGAGGTTAAAATCTTACTGTGAGGGTTAAAAGAACTTTAGTCTATAGTTGAGGAAGATGTACCAGCCTTAGAGGCTACTGCCTGTTTCTTGGTTGTTGTGGGTTGGTTTGTTTTTTTTAATGGGGAAGATTTTCACCTTCTACAAATTTACAGATGTGGAAGGTGATTAACTGTAGAAAGGCCTTCCTATAGCTGATACTAATCAAAACAACTCTGAAATGATTGTGAGGCAGGAGATGGGGCAGCGGGGATGTCAAAAACATGGTCCCCAAAGCAGCTTTCTTATCAGTCTCCATAGCGAAACACACAAATCCTGGCTCTTGCTCTCTTCTGTCAAAAGTCAGTGCTGTTTGTACCCGAATGCTTCTAAAGACTGTTGAACAGAGATGTTTTGGGTTTGTATCTTTTTTTCCTGAAGACAGTGGGATATCACAGATTATGTTCCTTATAGCTCACATGAGGTTTGGTACGCATGTGAATGGTTCCCAAGATGACTGCAGAAAAGCAGAATAGAGATTAGCCTTAGTGATCTCATACAGGGGACAGTATATGCTTGAAAGGAATGATGGGAACTGTTTTTCCTTTCCCATGCTGAAAGTGATCCATTTTGGATCAGCTACTGGGAAGGAAGTTGATTTAATGGTTTTCTGACAGGCATGTTTAGAATCGTGGTTGTGGAGTTGGTACTGTCTTTGTAGGTCTTCATAGCTGCATTGGCATCATACGTTGGAGGTATTTTTTATAACTGCTTCAGGTGGTGTTTTTTCCATTATCACTTGAGTTTTCAAAATATTTTTACTTTCTAGAAATCTAGACTCCTTTTATTCAGTTGCATGATTTGAACTAGTCAGAGGACTTGCTTAGTCCAGCCTTCAGTGATGGTAAGGGTGCAAAAGGTGATCCATTTGGTATAACTCAAATGATGACCTTTTTAGTACAGTTGGGAATTTTAGTACATCATTGAAGTGCTGCTGTATTTTGACACTTCTTAAAATTCTGTCGAGTCTGAAATGACTATGTTGGTGCTCTTCCTCTGTGCACATCAAAGATAAAATGCACAAACTTTTTTTTTTATTTTAAACAAAAAGTCTTCTGTGATTATCCTGTAAAAGATTTCCCATTGCCCACTGTTCTTCTCCAGAGCAAGAGATCAGAAACTGTTCAGTCTAATTGGTGAGTCTGTATGACAGTGAGCTGCCTTATTTCATGTATGGTGTAGAAATAAATGAGTGCTTAAACCCTTTGAAACACACCACTACTGCAAAAGCCATAGGCTGTAATTAAATTGAATGTGGGGTTGTATTGTCTTGTGCCCTTGGCTATAAACTTGATAACAGACCGTGGTACACCCACTATTGTGTTAGAAGCTGGAACCTAATTAGTGATGTTGTAGATTTTCAGTCACTTTCGAAGCCCTTCTGTTCATCCTTTTCCCCGTGTCCTTTCTTATTATTTTGCTTTTCAGTTTCTGAAGCAATAAATGCACCCTTCTTTTCAGAAGCAAAATCGTTAAGGGCATGTAGCCAAATATGTATGTGCAAGATAATTTTTTATCATGTTTTGGATTCAAGGGGCAAGTGTTGGTAACTGCATTTTATCTGATGTAGAAGAGATTTATTAGTGTTGTTGATAGTAAAAATATATAATCATGTTTCCAGGGAATGCTTTCGAAGTCTCTTCCAGGCATATGTGGGGGGAGTAAGGAAGTAATTGGAACTTCTCATAATACCTTGATCTAAAAGTAACATTGGAAGATGCACAATTGAATTCTGTTCTGGTTGTTTTTTGGGGGATTATACGCAAGGAGAAAATGACTCTTCTGGGCTTTTAGAAATTCACGTGCTTTTGCACCAGCCGGTTTTAGTTAGTTGATCTGAAAACCTTCAAACTTGTTAGGGACTTAATCCCTAATGAGGACAAGTGCCTTTGATGTGTTCTTAATGCATTTTTAGTTGGGAAATAATCAAAGTTGTAGTGCACAGATGCAATATGTCAATTAACTGAGAATTTACTGGAAGTGTTTGTGGTTACCTATTGTATGCATCTGTATGCTTTTGGTAGCTAGGATGGATCATTTTAATTACATTGAAAACGAGTGAAATTTTTAAGCCTTCCTCTTTTTTTCAATGTATGAAAAGACTTTCTGTTGTATGGTTAGGGCACATCTACTCTGGATGACTGTCCTGTGCATAAATACTTGAGCTAGCACCTCCCTAGGACTTCTGACTTGCTTCCTGTACTAGCTTGAGTGGTGCACTGTGCTGATGTGGTTTGCAGTGGTTTTGGTTCTTAAGCTGGGTAAGGTGGCTTGGAGAATGTGTTACCATGTAGATTTTCACAGGGGCAATTGCTCATCTTGGAGCAGCAGCACCAGTGGTGTGACAGTGATGCTTCTCCTGCAGTACTCTCATGGTTTTCCATTGAGGAACAACAGGAGTCCAGGACAACAAAGCTGGTGTGACCTGCAGGGAGGAATGGACTATAAATCCTTTGGTGAAGCTTCTCCAAGAAGGGGTCAGTAGAGAAGGTTTGAGTGTAGCTGTTTTAGTGGGGGTAGGTGGGTGCTGCTCAGGTAATACAGGCTGGACCACTTGTCCTTGCAAAAGGACAAGGGCAGAATCTCTTTGTAGGAGGTGAGGTGTGAGGATGAACTGTGGTTTTCCTTAAGTTTTATTATCCCAAAGATCTTGTGGAGGTGCTAGGGTAACTTCTGTGCTGGGTTTATCTCTAGCACAGTGCTACATTTCACTTTCACCTCCTTAAAGTGCACAGGAACCAGGTCTGCTGATGCTGTCACTTGTTTTAGTTTGTTTTTTTGATATGGAGGGTGGGAGGAAGAGGAGGATCTGTACTTGGGATTCTTGTTCTTGATAGCTCTAGTGAAGGAGACACAGCTCTTGGGCTTCCCAGCAAATTAGTGTTTGTGTAATGCTGTTACTGCTTCTGCCTCTGCCTGTCAGAAATGTAATGTGTAAATGAATGACTTCCCTAAAACATCACTGTATTTTAAGTTTCTTTTTGTGTGTGTGTCCACATATGTCTGTTGAAAATTAAGGATTGCTGGAGAAATTTCAAGAGTGATTTCTCAACACCCTTCAGCCGCATCCTAAGCTTTTCCTCACCAGTGATATATGTACCTGTGTGTGTATCTATCTCTCACTTGCACTGCTGTTGATTTTTCTCTGTCTGTTTCTGGTAGGCTTCAACAGTGGCAGGGAGAGGTTGGTCTGGAGTAAGGAGAGCACGCTGTGTCTGATGCTTTGACTTCGAGTTATTAAGGTCCTTTGTAGTCACCGTGAGCTCTTGTGTGCGGTTACTGGCTGCGAAGGCTGTGCTCACCTTGCCGGTGTAAGCTCTCGTTTCATGGGTGAGGTGTCTGCAGTGCATCTGAAGGAACAGCCCTGAAACTCTCAGGCGCAATAGGAAATCCTCAGTGGTTAATTACTGAGCATCCTCTGGCTTAAAGCTCCCCTGGAGAAGAAGCAGAGGAAGTTAATGTGGTGTATCTGACCAATGTGGGGGTGGGAACACAGTATGTGGGTTTAGCACAAAAGAGAAGGGGAAATCTGCTCGCATTGCCTTCCTCAGCTCTGCTTGGGGTGGGTTGAGACTGTTTTCTCCTTGTGCCTGACGTGGGGAAGAGGAGGAGCAAGGAAGGTGAAGTGGGCTAAATAGCTTCCTTCCATCTTCCTTCTTACAAGGACTGGCTGTTACCTGTGACTTGCCTGATCAATTCCTTCCCTTGCATTGAAATCACCCTGTTCAGAATACACGAGTTGTCTGAAGTGCTGTAATGAACCCATATAATTTTGATGCCAAATAAGGAGGACCTGAGAGTTAGGTTGACAAGTTGGAAAGGATAAATGGGAGCACAGATGCCCTAACAGACAAACCTCCTGGCTGTGGTACAAACCGTGTGTGACTTAGAGAGAACCCACTTGACTTGGTTGCCTTTCTGGGGGTTTCCCAGTGTTTCTTTCTAATAATTTAATGACTGGCAACGCTCATTGTAAAGAATGCTGTGTGGTCTTCCTCCTCACTGCAGATACGACAGTCATACTGGCTGAAGTTGTTTATTGCAGGGCTTAGCTGGAAAATTATTACAGACCACATTTGTGGTGATGGGGAGATGATGCTTTGTGCAGGCTTTTGTCAAGTTTCAGTGCTAGTTTCCATATTGGGTTTAGAAAATGTGTTGTCTTTTTCCTGTCATCATAACAACTAGTTTCTGGCAGATTACAAGACCAGATTCACATTTCTATTTGATTCTTCAAAATGCTTTTCAGAGGAGAGGGAAAATTAATAAGATGCTCTAAGCATGTGGGCTTTGGCAAATAAACCAGTTGAGAAAGAACTGGTTTAGCCTTTGAGTGTATTTTACACTTCTTCTTGTCTTTGACTTTGGTAATGCTGAAGTATGTATCTTGCTGATTGTCTCTCTTAGTTTCTTTGAAAAAACTCGCCTCTGAAAATGCACAGTGGCAGTGACTGGGAGAGAAAAAAGGAGACAAAAAGGATAGTGCAAAGTTCTGTGGGCCATGAAGCCATCTGAGGAGAGCTCCGTTCTCTCGGGCTGACAGTGTTGGTAGGAATGGGATTTCTCTCTAGCACAAGCACTTGAAAAATGTATATTCTTTTAGAGGGGTGACAGTGCAAATCCCACAGCCTTTGACTCTGGTTCTTTTGCCTCAGTACTGCTTGAAAATAAATCAGGCAAAGAAAAGCAGAAACAACTTTAATATCCTGCCAGAACTTCGTAGTTTTGCCACCCTTTTGGGGTATTTGACATTTTTCTAGCTTAATTTTTAAGTCATATCTCTTTAGAAGTCTTTGCAAGTTACCTTTCTTTAATGTTTTTTTTAAATGCTTTTTGAACTTACATTTGCCAGCTGGTCTCAAACAAAACATTGTGAGGCTTTTTGATATCTCCTAAGTAAGGTCTGGATACATATGTTTTTAGTAAAAGTACTTTTAGATAGAAGCTGTTCCCATCACTTTTAGGCACTGGAAAACAGCAAAAGTAAGGAATGCCAAAAAAAAATCCATGTTTATTGCAACTAGAAGGATCAATGTGTCAAAAATGGGCATCGAGTTTAAAATATGCAGTGACTTCAATAATACTAAAGATAGTATTAACTGAAATTGTAATGCTTTGGTGTGGAGGTAGCACTACACGATGATGTAAATGGCAAAAGCTTCCCCATGGTTATCTCCTCAAACAGAGGGGGAGAATTCAACACTGTAAAAAAAGTTTACTGTGGTAATTCATTAGGAAAAGTTTCCTCGTGTCTGTGCTGAAGTGGAATTTTCTCCAGTTAGCTTTCCTCAGTATGATGCATTCACTTCCAGACTGCTAATAGATCTGTTCAGATCATGAATATAATCACAGGCTGGATTTGCAGTACAGGATAATGCAAGGAATTGCTGCAGTCGTTTTCAGAAGCAGATGCATGTTGTTTTAATTGCTGAGAGATACCAAAGCATTGGGTCAAATCCATATCTTTCTAGGAAAAGAGCTAGTAGCTGATTATTTATTTTGGTTTAGTTGTTTTAGATTTCACAAGGCCTATGTCCAAATTTTTGCTAAAAAAAAGGCAACATGACCCTTCTGTGCTTGGTAACTGAGCTGAATATTCTAACTTACCATATTCTAACTTACCAAGGCATTTCTCTTTCTAGGAAGTGCTGGACTTACTCCACTGGACACTTGTTTGTTGTTGGTTGGGTTTGTTTTTTTTTTGCTACAGGGTTGTGATCTTTCCACTCAGTTGCTGTAAAATGCTCTGGTGTGGTGTTTTTCTCGCATTCTTATTTGAAGATTTCCAGTAACAGTGCCCTACCCTTCAGAACAGCAGCCTCTTGCCAGGCAAGTGGGGTGGCCAAGTCCTCCATGGCCTTGTCCATCGTGCCAGGAGTCGTTTTGGGCTCCAGTGCACACAAACTGATGCTTGAGCAGTGACCTTGGGTCTTTGCAGGATTTCCTCCAGAAAAGGAAAGCAATTCTGTAAGGAAAAACTAAAATATGTCATAAGGAAATATGTCATGTCTGTGTGTCCTCTGCCCCTCTCTCCCCCAGTTCTTTATAAAACCGAGTAGCTCCAAAGCAAGACCTGGTCTGAAAACCTTTTATTCTCTTACACATTAATGGCAGTGGCCTGAAATAGCTGTTACCTCTGTTATCTGAAGAGATTACATTTTCAGGAGGGGAGGAGAGCTGAGATGAGCTTACCAACCTGTCTGGATGTCAGAAAGCAGGGGTCAAATAACTCTACTGGCAGGATTTTGAAGGCAGAAGATGGGAATTCTGCGAGAAGAGAAAGATCTGGAAAAAAAACTGAAATGGAAAATAAGGAGTGAGAGTGAAAGCAGGATGAGAAAACATTAGCAACTGTCTTGTTGCAGCATGTCAGTTTGGAAACTAGATGAATTTCTGTATGCCAGTGTGCTGGATTAATTTGATGGATTCAAGGGGTGGGAAATAATGCTTCTGTTTGAAGAGGGGCTAAAACTTGACGAGGAAATTGGGATTAAAAAATTCGTTCTCTCCAGAAGCTAAATAAAAAATGTAATAGGCACTGAAGTGAGATTTGATTGAGGAAAAGATGGACCCAGAGGGTCTTTTTACTTTAAAGTAGGAATGCTAGAGGAAAATGTAAAAACAGTGAAGTGTGGAGGGTGAGTCTTGGTTGACTTTAACTTTCACTTTCGTTTAATTAACATCATACTCATTTCCATTTATTACAGTATGTTCTCACCTCTTATGGAAATTGAAATCTAAAGATTTATTTTTTTTTTCCTTAACCTTAAAAAAATGTGACATATAAACCAGTGGTTTCCTATAGGGTTTTATTTCAGAGTAAGTGTTGGTCCTTTGGTTTGTATCCTAAATGAAATCCACTGTCAGCGCTGGGGTGAAATGGCCTATAAGCTCTGTGATTGTTTTTATGCCTACTGGACAATAAACTAGTTTCCTTAAGCTACTTGAAATCCTCCTTGTAAACTAAAGTGTCCAGATCAATTTCTCATTCACATCTTACTAAAACTCAGTGAGGAAGTTTGGAAAACATGGTTTTTGCTCAAAGCGCTGTACAAACTGTTCATCTACTCCATTAATCTTTAAGATGATTCATAAAATACCTGAGAAGAACCTTGGTGGGTTCCTGCTTTCAGAGAGCTTCATCCCACCTGGTGCTGAACAGAGAGAGAGCAGCTCCATTGAGTGATGGGAGTACACACAGAGGGTTTATGGGTTCTAGAGGAGGTGCAGCAGTTGGAGAGTCTTGTTAGGTTTGTTTCCTACATTTCTCTGTTGTGCATTTTCCTGGTGGAATACTAGGGTTCACAGAATCATAGCATGGTAGGGGTTGGGAGGGACCTCTGGAGATCAAGTCCAACCCCCCTGCCAGAGCAGGGTCACCCAGGGCAGGCCACACAAGAACAGATCCAGGTGGGTTTTGAAACCCTCCGGAGAAGGAGACTCCACAACCTCACTGGGCAGCCTGGTCCAGGCTCTGTCACCCTCACAGTAAAGAA
>JANHFX010010285.1:0-13111 GCA_027560015.1 Chloroceryle amazona | reverse complement strand
ATCCCACCCTGCATCCTTCCCCTCCACCCCCCCCCCCCAGAAAAAAAAAAAAAAAAAAAGCCTCTCTCCCCAAACTAATCCCCTTTGATTCTTCAACTCCAGGGTGGTATTTGGCAGAAATCAAGTGGTCAGTCGAGTGTGTCTGCAATGGGATGGACGATGTCCCATGAGACAAATCTGTAATTTAGGAATTGTTGCTGAAGTTAATTTCTGCTGCCTTCTGCTAGATGATCACCACAGGACCCCTGAAACCTTTCCTGTTTGTTTCTAATGCTCTTTTATTTCTGATGTTACAATTCATCTGTTCCTGAAGGCAAGCTTTTTGAGTATTTGTTCCAGAGGGGAGATCAAAGCCTGTCTGTCAACTTAAATGCTTCTGTATTGGGTTATTTTAATTTATTTCACCACCCTTCTTGCCACTTTTACCATTTAAATGCTTGGCTTTTTAGTTTTCTTGCAGGGCTTTGTTGTTCTAAGGGGGGGAATGCTTTGGTTTCCCACCCCCAACACGTTCTTTGTGTCTCTCTTGCCTCCTTTCCTTGCCTCTTGGAGGATCGTGCTGCTTCAGCCTCTCTGCTTTCCTCCCATTGCATGCCTGGGAGGGAGTTGATGGTTTCCTGCACTGCTCCTCTGGGGAGGAGACAAGCATCAAGTAAACCAGCAGGAGACAAGAAGTAAACCAGCAGGAGACAAGTGTTAAGACACAAGCTGTAAGGCCACCTTGATGTTTCTCTCAAAGTTACCTGGTTCCAGATAAAATCCTTTGCTGATGTTATCTCCCACAGTTTATCTGGAATTGGGCTTTTTGAAGACTGGATGTGTCGATGGGTCCTTTTTTCTGCTCCTTTACCTTTCAGCTCCTCCTCTTGAGATGATTTCTTCCACTTTTCAGGTGCTAGTGGAACATGGTGAGTTGTTTTGCACGTGATTTTTAAAGTTATTATTTCATCATTGTTGGTGGTTATAGCTACATGACACTTCATACTTTTGATAGTCAAACTGCTCTTAATTTTTTATTACTTTTTAAAGATACTTACAGATCTTGTAGGCTTGATCCTTCTTTAAAGTTGTTTTTTCTCTGTTGCAGAAGCCAAATGTAATTCAGAGATGTCAGTTTGGAGCTTTTCCCCTTATTGACTTGGTCTTACTGGTTATTGCCACTCAGGGTATTCATAGAATCATAGAATGGCTTGAGCTGGAAGGGACCTTAAAGATCATCTCGTTCCAAACCCCTGCTGTGGGCAGGGACACCTCCCACTAGACCAGATTGCTCTGAGCCTCATTCAGCCTGGTCTTAAACACTTCCAGTGATGGAGCATCTGCAACTTCTCTGGGCAACCCAATCCAATGTCTCACTGCCCTCATAGCTTAGTGGGTTTGTTTTCCCTAGCTTAGTAAGATCAAGTCTTTCCCCACTTCATCACCAATGCAACACAAGATTTCTCCAAGTATTATTTGAAATGAGGATATTTTTATATAAAGCTTACTGCTAGCTGAGCCTCTTGGCAAGGGCCAGCTTCTCTGAGAGCCCCATCAAAAGAGAAATTTCATACCAAGTGATTACCCCATGGTCATTGGTCCAGTTGTGGCAAGTGACAGTGTCTCTGGGGTTGCCTCACTTAGCTGGTATATGTTTTGAAAATAAAATAACAGTCTATTTTGTTAAGCTTTCATTTTCTTGGTGAAGCTGCTGTTTGCCTTTTAAATTTTGAGTTGTCCCTCAATCATCTAATGGTGTGAATCTTCTCTGTGGTTGGCTTCTATGCCATAACACAGCTATATGTACTATCAGTTTATGTTAATGTGTCTGTATTTCTTGCTTTTCAATATTATTGAAATGTATTGTACATTGGAGGCAATAAAAGCCAATAGCCAGTGAACGTGAGATAGACCTTTCCCATTGATTGACAGGCAGAGTCTTTTGTGCTTCTTTAAACATTTTTATGTCCTTCTGTCGTTCAGGCATTGCTCTGCATGTTAGCAATGACCAGAGAAGTACAGCCATGGACTGAGAAGCAGGCTGTGCTGTCCAAAGAAATGTGTGTTAAGATTCATCCTCTATTCTGAGGTTATGTGCACGGTCTGTTGTGGCGTCGGGTCAAGTAAAAGCTTTTAATGTACAATTAGGAGTCTGCTGAGCTAGTTAGCAGAGGTCATTCTGTCTACAACTGGAGAGTGGATTTCTGCTTCATGGGCTTGGTGGAGGCAGAGATGGCTTCTATTAGCATAGAGCGTAAGGTTCTACAGATTCAGGGTTAATCCACCCTCGTGGGCAAAAAAAAAAGCTAAAATTAGCTGCCAAATGGCTGTTTTTATCATATGTGCTGCAATGACTACTTGGAGAAATCCCTACAGGTCTGAAAACAGTAATGATCAAAACTCTATTTCTTAGCCTTGGTTCTTAAAGTATTTTTTACACATAATGGAATCAAATGAACCAAATCTAACGGGCGCTTTGTTCATATGCCATGTGGTCATCATCTTGCCGAGCACTCTTCTTTCCTTCCAGAGCACATAACTGTGTTCTCCATTCCTTAAATCCTGCCCTTTACACTAACAAAAAAAAAATGCTGCTTGACCCCCATGGTCATATGCCTACCGTTCCTTTTCTCCCTTCATCCTTAAACACTTTCCCAGCATTTGATAACACTTCAAGCACCAGAAAAGAGGTAAAATGAGCTACAGATCTTCATGCACTGCTGCATTGAAGGAACCTTTTGAATTTAACCACGGCTGTATTTACCTTCATTCAGGACCTCAGCCCCTTCCTCCAACTACCAAAAAGCATATCTGCTCCTCTGAGGGATTTAAAACCCAAATACAGAGAGATTTTAGTCTGGGGTGGGGGCAGGGATCCATCTAGGTCACTGAGGTTTTCAGTTCAGGTCCTGTGTGGTGTGTGGATAGTGCATTTCCAGAGCTCTGCAGAGCTGCTGGTGGTGTGTGCTGCCTCGTATACATATTTTAAGCAGGAGGCTCTTTCCAGTCCCCTCACCGGGAGCACCTCTGTGGTGTTAGGTCACCTGTCCTGACATGCGTTTTGAAACAGCTAATGATAATATGATAACTCTCATGATAGTGTTCAGGCTTTTTCATTCTCCTGCTTGTTATGAAATCTGTAGGCTGATAATTTTAATGGGAGTTAAAAGAGGAGAGGAAAAAGTCCCACCTAGCCCTGGAAATGCATTGGATCGTGGTAGAGCCGAGTCAACGCTCCCTGTTGCAGTCCATCTTACCAAGGGACTTCCAAAAAGTCTCATTTCAGTAAGTTCAGCTTTGACCCTTTCCTTGCACTGTCCTCCGTCTTGGCGGTCTCTGTCCCTCTGGTGGGGTTTCAGTAGAAGATAATTTTGAGAGACATGGTCATTGCTTTGCTAAGTTGAATTTTGGAGACCTACTGGAAGAGGAGGAGGGTGGAAGAGAGGAAGAAAACCCAGCGATGTTGCAGGGCTCCGAAAAGTCAGTCCTCTTTGTTTCATTGCGTCAGTACTGGAGCGAGGGTTGTCTAATTGAAGATTACAATTTCACACTGTATTTCTGTTTCTCCACCAGCCTGAACTGTAACTGTCAAACTTGCGGTTCTGTTTACGCCTTCATCATATATTAGATAATTACAAATGCCTGACTTTAAAACCCTTTTGCACCTTTTTTTCCTGCAGTTGGGTTATAGATGAAGCTGTCTATCTCTTTTATTGTGTAGTCTCATAATTACTAAGTGGATGTAATGTCTTCAAAATTACGATTCTGTCTGAGAATACTTTATTATTGGTTGCTGCAAGAAACAGCTGGAGAGCGCTCAGAGCTCTCGCGTGTTACAGCATTTCAAAGACACGGGTTTATTCCATCCGTATAATTTGTCCCTTTTTTCCTCTTCATACGGCAGAAAGAGCTAATAGAAGCTCTCTTGGGGTTTTCTTAAGCCTGGTAAGGTGACTCTTTCAGTAGTCTGAAGGTGGGCTTTTGGTTGTTTGCGTATTCAGTCTGAAGTAGCTCATGCTCCGTTGATACGTCTAGAAACACATCTTCTCTAGATAGGTCAGTATTATCTCTTTCTGCTCTTAGGCAAATGAACAAACCAGATTTTAAAAGCACGAAGGAGAGCAGGCAGCTGGCTGATTCAAAGGGAGAGGCTATGTTTTTCATCACCACCCTTTCAAAGCCTCTCTGAATCAAAAGAACCATTGGATTGCGAAGGCAAAGACCTGTGCCACACCAGAAGCTCCCAGTTCAGCAATTTTCCCAGGGTAAAATTATAACTCCTGTTTCCTCAGCACAGACTGTAACTGGCAGCGTTCCTTCTGCTTCTAAGGGTGAAATTGCTGGGGGGGGAACAGACATCTAATGCGCCTCTGGAAGTTTTACAATGGGTGTTAGCCTCCCTTTGTGGAAAGGTAGACGTTCTTCTGGAACATACCCAAGGGCAGGTGCTATTCAAACTGGAGTGTAAATTAACTTCAAATAAGGCAGTACAGGCTTATTTTTGTTCAGTTTGAGAGTCAAATCTAAAGAAGAAAAACTCATTTCTCAGATTCTGACAGTTCATGACGATCTTCCAGTTGTCCCACTGCAGTCTGCATTTTTATGGGTCTTTAAAATCTTCAGGATGTTAATCTTTATTCATGTACTACAGATAGGATCTTAACTTGCAAACAAAACAGAGGGATTTTAGCAGTGCTTGTTTTTTGGTGTTGCTCCTCACTAGAAGATCATCGGACAAATTCCAGACTCAGTCCGAGAAGAATGTAGCTAGTTGGTTTCTTTCCCACTCAAATTTTGACACCATCTTTATAAAGATTTGTTTAACTTTGCATTCAAATGGATCAGCATGGTTCTGGCAAACAAGTCCTTTCCTTCTAAACCCAGGAGGGAGTGTTTTGTTTTTTTTTTTTTTTACTTGTCCTTTTCTTATGTAAAAACTCTTAACAAAATATGCAGAGAGTGCCTGCTAGAAGTTGGATAAAAGGCAGCAACACTTGAGTGAGAAGTCTGACTACAAATTGCATTATTAATATATCTCACTCTGAGATGTTCACCTAGGAACAGCTGGAAGATGGATTTCAGTGTTCAGAGCTCCCCTGTCTTTTCCCATGACCATTCATGGTCTGAACCCCACCTACATGTGTGGAGTGGAGGTGGGTGTTGCATGCCTGTCCTCACTGGTGCAGGAGAAGAGCTGGGAGATCTTCCATACCTCCTGGAGGCAGCAGGAGCTGTTTGCTGGCCTGTGCTGGACTATTCTCAGGGACTGGAGAGAGCTGCCTGAGCAGCTGCCTGTTTCAGGGAGGAGGTTTATACTCTGGGTGGAGCTCCAGAGTAGGTAGGTAGGATATCTGTGAAGATGCTGGCAGGGCACACCTCTTGCAGCAGGGATGAAGTGGTCCAAGGTACTGGGATTGGTGCTACTTGCTGAAATGAAGGAAGCCTCGTATGGAGGAGAACGGGTCTGTCATCTGTCCTTTGCCAAAAGGTGAGACTCCCTTTGTGTGCTTGCTTTCCTGAGAAGTACAGGCAAATTCATGTTGTCTCTGCTACCTGAGGTTTGATAGAGGTAAGAGACAAAAAGCAACCCATTTTCAAGGTTTAAAGGAAGGTAAATGAAAAAGTCCTCAGGGCAGCAGAAGCAAAGACTTGTATCAGCTGTAGTGTTGTGGGCAGGGCTGCCAGGCTGCTAAAGGCTCTTCAGACCTGACAGCCTCTTTCCCAGAGACTGCTCATCTCTTTGTTTTCCTTTTGTTGTTTTATTCAGAAGAAGTGTCCGCAGTGTCTGCAGCCTTCCTCTGCTGAGACCGAGGAATCTCTTGGCGCTTGCTGCCTTGTAACAGTGTCTGCAGGATCTGGCAGGATCCCCCTTTTGCCTGTGAGAATTAAGCAGGCTGAGTGAAGGACACTGAGGTGCTTCACTATGCGTCTTAGGAAACATTCTGAGCTGGGCATGTCCAGTTAGAGAAGGCTCAGGCTGGCGAGTTGCGCTTCCTTTTGGTCACTCCTATGTCAGTTTTATTACTGGTTTGAGTAGAAGCCAGTGCAGAGCACACACGCTCCTGGTGGAGCAAGTGGCCTGAAATGCCCGGTGTCCAGTCCCCTCCTATCACAGGACTCCATCAGAAGCAGCACGGCAGGTCTGTTGACCTTTGGTCAATGTCCTCCTGCGTCTAAACACTGCGTCCTCCAGCCTGGTTAGGGGATGTTTTTGCCTGCTGCATCCTGGGGTGAACACCCTGTGATTATACGGTGTCAGGTGGGCAGTGGTGTGCTGGGCAGTAATTGAAAGCAGCTTTCAAATCCGGTTTTGCTTGTAAATTAAATGGCCGCTTTTACTGAGCCAGAATCGAATCAGCACATCTGAAGGCTGTAAAGTCGTCTGCTTCCATATGAAAGCCAAAGTGGCTGGTGAAAGTGTGGGGTTGAAGTAGCGAGTTTGGGCTGGACCCCCAAGTTACATGTGGATTATTCCTTTTTTTACTGGTGTGATGTCTTGGATCAATACCAAAGCTCCTGCTGCCATCGTGGGCTTAAGTCAAGTCCTGTCAACCACATTTACCACTCGCTTGACCAAAGCGGAGAGGGTGTGCCCAGCAACAAATGGGTGGGCAGTGCAGAAGAACAGAGCTTTACTTGCAGGGCCTGAATGTAACAAATGGAAACATTTGGGCAGTCCTCAGCACTGCGTACACCCAAACAAGCAAAGGGCTGAGTTAATCTTCTATAAAGAGTACAAATTTATAGAATATCTTGAGGGAGGTATTAAACTTTTGACTGCAGTTTCAAGGCTTAGGGGATTCTTCAGAGAAGTTTATAAGCACTTGAGAAGATATATCCTGTCTCTGTAAACTTGCTGTTTTCCAGGTTTTGGACTCACCTTTACTGCCGTACTGGTATAAGCACAGGTCCTCATTTGACTCCTGCCCTTATCCCTAAATCCTTTTAATCCAGTTAATTAGAGATTTTTCTTAAGGTCTCAGTGGCCAGTTTCTGGTGAAGGTGTGGTTAGAGCTGTTCTGCTGAAGTTAGTTGTGTGCTGCACTCACCTACTGGGTGCTGGCGTTCTCCAAGTGTCTTCAAGCTCTCGTCCGAGGGTGTTTTTAACTGTCCCATGTCTCCAGGGAGGCAGCTCTCTCCATACAGCACAAACACCTTGCTTTCCTCCGCCTCTTGCCTTGCTTTTGGTTCTCTGCACCTCTGGCGTTTATTCTAGGTCCTGATCAGCCCTGAAATCCCAGCAAGGCTCGTTTACCAAGGAACTACAACCCCAGTCTCTCCAGCACTTGAGCACTGAGCGGGTGCATGTGCTCAGCAGGGCCAGCATCTGAAGCAGGAAGAGGCTGTGAACGGCCAATGTGCAGGACATGGAGCAAGGGACCCCCATCTCGAGGGGCTGGATCAGTGCTCTGCTCCGGGGCCAGTGTCTCTGGGACAAGGAGAATGTAGCAGCTGAAATCGTGCCATCAGGTAAGTGCTCCAGTCACCACTGCTATAGCCACTCTCGTGTGACAAGAGGTCCATTATTGCCTTTGTAGGCTTGATCTGTACGTGAGCTCTTGTGGGATACAGAAGAGTGCCTGCCGTGGTTCTCGCCAGCTCCAGGAAAGGGTTTCAGCCAAGGTTTAGTTTCACGATGGCCTGTACCTTACACCTTGGCTATGATGGACCCCTCTGGTTGTCTGTGTCCCCTCTCTCAGGCAGCCTTGTGGCATCCACCTTTCTAAATGCATTGCTGCCTGTGTTTCTGCAAGTGCTGCAAGCATGGCACTTGTGGTGGGAGGAGTGAGCAGCTGCTTGCTATAGTAGTAGGTCATCTGCTGCACTTGGGTGCCTCAGCATCTCAAAACCTTCTTACTTCTCAAGCTATCCATTGTATTTGACTGTCTTGCTTAGGATAATTTGACCTTCTCTCCCGTGTTGACAGACATTCTGGATTTAAAGTGAAGCTTTTCCTCCAGAGATCTAAAATGGTAATTCCAGTACTGCTGCTGAGGCTCAGGGGACCTGATGTGTCTGCTTACCCTCGTACTGGGTTGCAGCTCCTGGTGTTTTGGGCCTGTTTCTCGTGTGGCACTCAATAGTTTTGGAGATTTGCTTTATAAACATAACTTGTAATGAGTCAGCAATCCTACAGCTGGCAATTGTGAGGGGAAGAGCAATTGGATTATGTTGATGAAAAGCAAAACATGACAGTGCCATCGGCATATTTTTGCTGGGGAAAACGATGCACTATTTCTTTGTTTTGCAGACCCAGTGGCACCAGTACAGGCCAACCATGTCCTCAGGGAGCTACTGGTCATCGGTGTAAGGGTGAAGAAGCAGAAGAAAGGACATGGACGTGCTCACGTGTAAAGACTTTTTGCCAGAGATCTGAGCAACCTCTTTGTACTTCTGGACTCTTGAGCGAAGGTGAAGAGAAGGCACCGTGGTGGCACACATACTTTGAGACCAAAAGGCAGCTTGCATGCTGCGTGTTATTCACGTGGTCATCTCTGACCACCTTGCAGGGCTCTGAGGGGCCAGCACAACCTGATGCCCTCTGTGGGTGCAGTGTCCATAGCCAGAGACATCGCCAGCCCGTAGAGGTGCCTAGGGTAGGATTTTCCCCTTCCTGGACTTGTAGCTCTGTATCTCTGCCTGCTCGCTGCACCTCCCAGTAGTCCTGTTTGTACTGTACTGATACTGTTTATACTGAATAAATGCTTTCTCCAGCCTCTTTGTTGTGATGACTGTTTTTGCTGCATTGAAAAAAGAGTGGGGGTATTGTTCATGTGTTGTGGTGAGACATGGTCGCGAGTATTTAAATTTATAATCTTTAGTGAAATGTTTGTTTTGAAGAAGTGCATCCTCAAAATGAGGACACGTGCAGGAGCTGATCTAAGAGTCGTTCTAATGTTCCTTGGTTTGCATGAGGCACTTGAACAGGGCTTTTCTGTGTCCCACCAGCACCCTGAGCATCAGCCTGATGTTTATTTCATGGTCGGGTGCATAGCTGTCCATGTCACTTGAGTGATTTCTCCTTTGTACTAAAGGAAATGGGATTTGTCTCTGACTTCTGAAGTTGGTTCAGTTTGGATTCGTTCCCGTGCAGTGTATGTTCAGAGGAGATTGTCCTGCAGGAGGTGGCTGATGTTGGTGTGCTAACAGCTGTTGCCAGCTGGTCCTGGGCACCAAGCTTTTGTGAGGAGAAACATCTCACGGCTTTCTGTTGTGGAAAGAAAAGATAAGGAATGCAAACAGATTTGATGCTTTAGAAGAAATGACTGTATGATTATTGCTTCTATTGTCTGGACTAGATAAGACAAGCTTGTCCTCACCTACCCCCAGAATATCCAAGAGAGTTTGAAATGTGTAACTTTCTCAGCAGTAAATATTGCTTGGGCTGTGACCCATGACAGGGACCATCTGATAACTTTAGAATTTGATGCAAAGGCTACAGCTACAGAGTTGCACACACACATATATATATATGTATACGTATATATTCCTGCTTGAGCTGGGCTGGCTCATAGGGAAGACGTTGGCTATAATAACCCCAGCCAGCAAAGTCTTGTACTGCAACTTAAAACGATCCTCACAGTCCAGTGAGTCAGGCTGATGTTTTGTGCTTGAATGTCGGTTGTCCTGTGAGCGAGTTCGGGATTGTCTTGTAGTGGGTTTTGTCAAGGTTTCTGGCTTAAGAAGGGAACTGGAATGCCTTTACTCATGACCATAGAGTGTAAATAACACTTCTGAAAGCACTGCTAATCATAGCAGTCTAACATGAGCAGGGAATATTTTGAAGGGAGGAGGAAGCCTCCCGCCCCTTTGATTGTGGTACACTTAGCAGTGGGTTTTAGTAGCTCGTGTTCTTCAGGTATCTCCTATTTCTTCCCTTTGCAACCAGAAGACTGACGTGGTTCCTACGTTGTTCTTTGTTAGACCAGTTGCATGGGTATGCACCTCAGCTCCACAGCTACGGGGTTCTTTCAACACTTCTTATTTCAGTGCTGATTCTTGAATGGAAACAGTATTCTTGAATGGAGTCATGGGGAAGCTGGAAGAAAGGGCAGGGAAGAGGAGATCTGAAAGCTGTCCTCTGTGATCCTGAATCCTCTTTGGTAGAAAGACTTTTAAATCATCAGGATTTTTGTAAATCCCAGGGAGGTGAAGTTCAGGCAGGGCTGCTTGTGCTTCTGTGAGCCTACAGGAGGGCTTGCCTAGAGCAGAAAATGAGAAGCAGGTTCAGATACACTCAAAAGACCTGGGCCTAAAAACTGCTTCTTCATATATCAGAAAAAAAGTGGAGCCCCAAACTGCTCTAACAGAGCAGTGTTTTTGTGCACTGAAGCAAAACTGCGAGGTTTTGTATGACCCAAATGTCTCTAACATGTCTAGTGCATCAATTTTAGCACTTTGGAGTGTGTAGTTTCAGTAAGAAATGAATTTATTTTTTTAAAATCAAAACTTATTTTATTTTAAAAGCTTTTAGGGAAAACTCCAAACATTTGAGTACTAATAATGATAAAAGTTTTGTGGGGTATTAGAAGTATTTTGGTCCACAGGAACAGTGGTAAAACCTGGGATTTCCTATTCTTATTTATTTTTTTTCCTTTAGGGTAAATATTAAAATGTTTGAGAAGAAAAGGTACCAAATGAAAAATGGACTGTTGGCAGGTCAGGAAGATCACTCCACATCCAGCCTGTCAGGTGCTACCTGTGCTTTGTGTCTCACTTGTGACTGAAGCTGGTGCAGTTCCTGACGCAGGTGACAACCTCTGTGTGGGAGCAGCCATGGCTGAGCTATAAATCCCCCTTGGGTGCAGGTCTCACCTGCCTGACACCATGACCACCAAGAAAAGCTCCTGAAGAGCTTTTTGATCCTTTTTGTTGTCAGCTGTTCTAGATAGCTTGCTGGATCCCATTGAGTTAGTTTCCGAGACCACCTTCTCTCCTCCTACAATTCTAAGGAATTATATTTGTAATCATTTTAGGTGGTAGAATCTTAATTAACCAGCAGTGCTTTATTCTAACCATTTTTTACTGCAGCCTGTTTGTTTCCATGTTTGCAATGCAGCTGTGTATTTCTTCAGAGAGACTATTTGCCTCAGTGTTATCCTTTCCATAGGGGAACCAATACAGTGATTTAACTCTGATCTGGTGAATGTCAGACTGGTCTCAGTGCCATACCCTCTGGGTGGTGATCTCGTGTGCTGTGGCTGTACTAGTAGGTTATACCATATAAAAGAAACTTTTAGGTTGTTTTTTTTTTAAGCAGCTGGTTCTCTGAATCCCATTTCTGCTCTAATTTATTTGGTGCAACTGCAGGGGGAATACCATTGCTTAATTTCAAAGTGGTCTCCAGAATAGCAGTGAGCTGGTTCTATTCAGGGAAATGTGCTTTGTGAGCTAAGGCTGGAGCAAGGTTAGCATTATTACATTTAATATCTAAACATTGAGCAGCGGGGTGTTGTTTCTTGAGGCACTAAATGCAGGTAACTCCAAGGGGGAATGCTGGAAAGGAGGAGGGTCAATAAGGCAAAAGGTTTTATTACAAAGTGGTTTTATTTCTTGGGAGTTTTAGTAATCAAAGCGTGTAAATGGCAGCTTGGTTACACTTGGTTTTGGAAACTGGTTCTCTTTTCTTATGGTTTTGGGGTTGTTTTGGTTTTATTTCTTTGTGAGGGGTTTGGTTTGGTTTGGTTTTCTGGAAGGGGTGAGGTTGCCTTGTAAAATGCCCACAGTGCTTTGACCTATCTCCCATCCTGGCAGTGATGTTTACGCTGCTCATCCCTCTGCCGTTCCATGCAGCCGGTGCTATCGCTGCTGTGCTGAATGAGGTCCCAGACTAACTACAATATTAACCCTGCAAATCTGTTCATTTTCCTCCGAGCAGCCCCGGGCAGGGTATACAGGAGAATGTGTCCAATTGAAAAACTATGACAGACTCGGTGGTGCTGCAGTCTGCTGAGTTGCAACAGGGCTGTGTTTCTGTGCCAGAGAGAATCCTGCTAAGGGAGGTGGTGGTGTCTTCCTCATACAAGTTCCAGAATTTGTTTTCATTTTAGTCCCAGCCTTCATTGATGATTTTTTCTTATTATTTTTTTTCCCCCAAGTCTGTCTGCTTTTGAGCACGGACCTGCACTCCCTTCCTCACACCCACTGCTTTTCTCCTGCTAATCGTCCAGTGTGCGCTTTTTCCCCCACCCCAGTTTGGATCATTTCTTGCCTTCTTACTTACACCATTCCAGTTGTTTTTAATTTTTTCTTCATTATTTTACTAAATATCACACTGCAGATCAGTAGCATCTTGGGTGGTGGTTGTACCACATAGCATTTATAGCAGACATTAGTTTTGCATAGCGTGTGTACCTCATTTTGTCTGGACTTGTCTTCATTGCGCTGCAGGCGCCTCCTCAAGCAATTGTAGTGATTAAGCGTGGTATTTCTGCAGATTTATATTAACTTCTGCTTCTAAAGAAACAGAAGGAACTCAACCCTCCCCCCAATACCTAAACTAGATGTTTTTCTTCATCTCCTTCGTTTTTATCAGTGATTGCTTAAGCTTACTTTTGCGTATGAAAGAAAATTAGTTAAGTGCCTTGTGGTTTATAGATGCCTTTTGTTACATATTACTTGGATTTATTGTGCAACAGTGGCCTGTAAATCATTTCAGTTAGACTTTTACCTGGCTGGTGTTGCCTTTATGGTTCTTTCATCAGCCGTGAAAAATGGAGAAATGATGTTTTTGGTGGTGGTGGACTTTGGCGGTCCGAACACCCTGGAACTCTGTCCCGCAGCCCTGCTCCGCTCCTGCGAGGTTCGCCCGGCTCCACGGAGATGTTTACAAGGAATCCATTACCTTTTGCAGCTGAAAGACGTGTCGAAAGAACAAAGAGAGTTTTGTGATGAAGTGTATCTGACTTCTCACTGCTTTGCTTACCTTTCAAATGTAAAACTTGATAATTTGCAAGGGCTTTGAGTTCTCAGGGCATCCCTGTAAGATTCCACCCATACGGAGCTCTCCTTCAGTCGAAAGCGGGGTTGTCTCAAAACCGCTCTCGAATGCATTTCTATTTTAATCCCCAACTTTGAATGCAGCCTGCCTTACTGGCTCCAGCAAATCGCCCTGCCCTGCCCCACCCGCCGC
>JANHFX010010284.1:25439-40740 GCA_027560015.1 Chloroceryle amazona | reverse complement strand
CTGCCTGGCCAGAGGCACCGGGGCCGGGGCCGGGGCCGGCGGTGGGGCTAACCCCGGAGGGTCCCTCCGAGTTGCCGTTATATCTCCAGTATCAGTTGCACCATCTCTGGTTTTCCAGTTTGTCCTGAACTTCGCGGCCACATCCACCGTCCCCTTTTCTAGCAGTCTCTTCACAATACCGTGAAGGTTTTCTAAAAAAATCCTTAAAAAAAAAAAACAGGCACAGATCACCTCCTCAATTTAACTACATTAAAAAATGTCGACAGCTTCTGTTATATACAAATATTTTCGTTGACAAAGCTCATAAGCAAACAAAAGTAAAGCAAAGGTGCACCTCCAGTGTGCCTCTGGACATGGACCCTCTTGGAACATCGTGGTTTGTATCTACTACAGGACTGCAACCACCCTGACATCTGCTGGAAAAGTTGCACAGTGAGCTGTAGGCAGTCCAGGAGGCTCTCAGAGGGCCTTGAGGATGCCTTCTTAGGCCGGTAATAGACAACCCTACCACAGGGTATGCAATACCGGACCTGACTGATGGTCGTCAAGGCAAGTGAGGTAACTGGTGACATCAAGCTTGGAGGTAGCCTGGGCTGCAGTGATCACACTCTGGTGGAGTTCACAATTTAGGCATATGCGTCAGGCAGAGACTAAAGTCAGGACCCTGAATTTTAGAAAAGCAAGCTTCCAGCTCTTCAAGGAGTTAATCAAAAGGCGAAACAGGGACAGGGGGGCAGAACAGAGCTGTCAGACCACTAAGGATGCTTTCCACAGAGTACAAGAGTTCTCAATGCCCAGGTGTAAGAAATAAGGCAAGGAAGAGAAGAGATCAGCATGGCTGAGTCAAGACTGGCTGGTCAAATTAAAGGGCAAGAAGGAACTGCACAGGTGGTAGTCCCTTCTACAAGCAGGGACAGGTATCCTGGGAAGAGTATAGGGACCCTTCTCGATTGTATAGGGATGAAGTCAGGAAGGCCAAGGTGTAGCTGGAGCTGAACTTGGGAAGAGATGTGAAGAATAATAAGAGAGGCTTCTACAGGTATGTTGACCAGAAAAGGAAGGTTAAAGAAAGTGTCCACCTTGAAAAGCAAGGCTGGCAAGCTGATAACAACAGATGAGGAGAAGGCTGAGGGACAACAACTGTTTTGCCTCAGTCTTCATTGGCAACATGTCTTCCCACACCTTCCAAGTGGATGGACCACAAGATGGGGACCAGAAGGGCAAAGTTCCTCCCACTGTAAGAGAAGATCAGCTTTGTGGCCACCTGAGGGACCCGAACTTACATAGGTCTGTAGGACCTGACAAGACACATCGCAGAGTCCTGTGGGAATTGGCTGATGTGGTTGACATGATATTTGAAAAGCCCTGTCAGTCAGGTAAAGTCCCTGATGACTGGAAGAAGGGAAATATTGCACCCATTTTTTAAAGTGTAGAAAGGAGGACCCTGGGAACTACCGACCTGTGTGCCTGGGAAGACCACGGAACAGTACCTCCTAGAAGGTCTGGTAAGGCACATGGAGGACAGAGAGGTAATTCAAGACAGCCAGCATGGCTACACCAAGGGCAAGTCCTGCCTCAAACCTAGTGGCATTCTATGATGGGTTGACTACACCAGTGGACAAGGGAAGAGCTATGGCTGTCATCTGTCTGGACTTCCGTAAGGGCTTTGACACTTTTCCCCACAATGTCATTCTCTCTAAGTTGCAGAGATACGGATTTGATGGGTGGATTGTTCGGAGGATGAGGAATTGGCTGGATGGTTGCATCCAGAAGCTAGTGGTCAATGGCCCAATGTTAAGGTGGAGATCAGTGACAAGTGGTCTTGATACCCTCAGGCGTCTGTACTGGGACCAGTGCTGTTTAATATCTTACATTATTATTATTGCTGTTTAATATCAGTTACATAGATAGTGGGATTGAGTGCACACTCCGCAAGTCTGCAGATGACAACAAGCTGAGTGGTGTGGTAGACACACCCAGGAGGCTGGATGCCATCCACTGTGACCTAGACAATCTTGAGAACTGGGCTTACGTGAATCTCATGAGATTCAAAAAGATCAAGTGCAAGTTCCTCCACCTCAATTGGGGCAGCTCCTGGTATCAACACAGGCTGGGGGATGATGGGACTGAGACCAGCCCTGTGGAGAAGGACTTGAGGGTACTGGTGGGTGAAAAGATGGCTATGAGCTGGCAATGTGCACTTGTAGCCCAGAAGGCCAACTGTACCCTGGCCTGCACCTAAAGAAGCATGACCAGGAGGTTGAGGTGATTGTTGGTGATCCCTTTGCTCCGCTCTAGTGAAACCCCACCTTGAGTGCTGTGTCCAGCTCAGGAGTCCTGAGCACAGAAAAGACATGGACCTGTTGGAGTGGGTCCAGAGGAGGGCCAAAGAAATGCTCGGAGGACTGGAGCACCTCCCCTATAAGGAAGGGCTGAGAGAGTTGGGATCATTCAGCCTGGAGGCTCTGGGGAGACCATATTGTGGCCTTTCAATAAGGGGCCTACAGGAAAGCTAGGGAGGGACTCTTTATCAGAGACTGTAGTGATAGGATTAGAGGTAATGGTTTAAAACTGAACAGGGGTAAATTTAGACTAGGAATGATTTTTTACAGTTACAAGTGGTGAAACACTGGCACAGGTTTCCCAGAGAGGTGGTAGAAACCCCATCTTTGGAAACATTCAAAGTCAGGTTGGACAGGGCTCTGAGCAACCTGCTCTAGTTGAAGATGTCCCTGCTCACTACAGGGGGTTGGACTAGATGGCCTTTAAAGGTCACTTCCAACCCAAACCATTCTGTGATTCTCTTGCTCTCTTCGTAATCTCTCAGTGTTTTGCAAGTCATGGAAAGATTACCGCATTTGGTTTATTTGGTGTTTCAAGAAGGCTCTTACTCAGTTAGGGGTGATAATGGAGCTTGGGTTGCAAGTTATGTAAGGAAAGGAAAAGGTTTCTCACAAGTTCCCCTGCAAGTGGCATTGCAGGTAAATTGTGCTCTTGTGTAAAGGGTCATGGCAAAGGTGTAATGGGTTTCAGCAGTGGGCCCAAGACAGCAGCTGGAGCTGTCACCATGCCCAAGCTGGGAGCAGCAGGACAGATGTGAGCACCCTCTGTGTCATCTCCCACCCTTGCACTCAGGAGCAGGACAGTCCCCAGACTTTGGTCCGTCTGCTTTCGTTTGGTTCAGTACTTGGAGGGGTGGCCGCCCAGGAGGGCACCCACTGAGACACATATGTACCACCCTACCTCTGCACAGATACTTATTTTCACACAGCTTGAAAAAATACCTCTGCATCTGACTAAGCTCTCACTGAGTTCAATAGATGATAGATCAAACTTCAAATTCTTAAGGAGATATGGAGCTGCTCAAGAAGGCAGCAAGGGAGCCAGGTCTTAGCCATTGTAACCTGGGGAGAGGTTGTGGAAGGCTGCTGCTGGCAGCTTGTGCAGTGGAACAAAACCAGAGATGAAGAAGATGCACTCAAGTTGTATCTGGAGGCAAATGTCCATGCTTACTAACACCAAGCAGACGTTTCATTTATCTGATCTCCCAGTTGATTTGACAAGATTATTTTGTTAATTAAAAAAGGAATAGGAGCCAAGCTGCTGGGTTTTTTTTTGTTGCTGGTGGTGGGTTTTTTTTGGTGTGTGGGTTTGTTTTTGTTTTCTTTTTTTTCCCCCCTTCCTTTTTTTCTTTTAAATACTGTTAGGTTCCATTTTCTTGACATACGAGATTTTCCATGACTACAGTTTCTTTTGACTGGACTCATCTTATCTGAGAGAGAAATCTCAGTCTGGATCCAGCTTATTTTAAAACTAAGAAGCATTCCAAAATGAAGTCAGAAGGTGAGGGACTAAGTAGTCAGTCTGGAAAAGAAAAAAAAAAGATAATGTCCACTTTTTTCCAACTGAATCCATCTGGAGCAGTTGGGCCAGTGAAGACATTTTGAAATTAATACTCTTCACTTTCCATTGCTGAGTTGCTTTTGCCACTGAGAGGCATCCAGGCCTTGACACCTCATATAGCTGGAGCGTGCCGTTATTAGTTCTTTCTGAGGACACACCACTGCACAGCCAGCATTGGCGTAGCTCTGCTTCTGGTAACAGGGAGACGTGTGCTGAAATGGGTGGTGTAGCTACTGTGTCTGTGTGGTATACAGCTGCTTTGCATGGGCGTAGCTGGCAGGAGGCTAAAGATGTCCTTTTGGTGTTGGCTGTTGCTACCATGGAGCTGTATCTCTGTAGGAGGAAAGATAAAGCAGAGGTAATGCTGCCTCTTTAATTCTCCAGCAATTTGCTGTACTGAGAGGTAAGGAAAAAAAATGAAGGAAAGCACAGCTTGGCCAGGGCCAGAGAAAGCAGCTGGGCCAATCCATGTTGGAAGCATCACCATAGGTTAGGTGATCTAGGGTGTTGCCAAGTCAAGTCCTGCGTGTTTCCATCTAGGGAAATTTCACCACACCTCTGGGCAACCTACCCCA
This sequence comes from Chloroceryle amazona, assembly GCA_027560015.1. NCBI lineage: Eukaryota > Metazoa > Chordata > Aves > Coraciiformes > Cerylidae > Chloroceryle > Chloroceryle amazona. The sequence continues at coordinate 36,262 of JANHFX010010284.1, read as the reverse complement.
GCCTTTAGTTGGTCTCAAGGTGGAGAAGTTTTTCTCGTGTCTGGAGACAAAACTCGGCCTGAAATGACTGTCTATCACTGCATCCCCACGAAGAGTGCCTTTATCATCTCTACATTTCCAGTACTGAAAAACTGGGATGAATTCTCCCCTCAGCCCTCACTTCTCTAAGCTGAACGAACACAGTCTCTTCAGCCTTTCTTCATGTGCCAATGTCTCCAACCCCATAACCATCTTGGTGCACTTATGCCCCCCAACCCTGCTAGGCTCTCCCCAGTTTCTCAATGTCCCTCTTCACCTTGGGGGGACCAAAACTGGACACAGTGCCCAGACGTGATGTAGGATAGTAGTGTCCCTTGATCTGCCAGCTTCAGTCTTGCTGCTACAACATAGTTAGGTACTGATATAGTCACTGCCATGGAGTATTTTTCATCAAGGGATTTTAAAATGCTTTGTAAGGATGTTTTAGGAGTAGCTCTCCATTTCTGCTCGCCTGAGATTTTTCAAAGGAGGTCAAAGCTTCTTCAGCCCTCCTACCTACAAATCAGAAAAAAAGTCTGTTTTAACTGTTTTAACTTCCTTTTGGCATAACAAATGCATCGTCTTCTACAGTGTGTGATTCTAGAAGGAAATTTACAAGGGAGAAAAGACGCCCTGTGGAGGTTGAGATGCATCATTTTTACAGATAAATAAATTGCAATGAAATCTTCAGGTTTCTCTTATGCCTACACCTCATCAAAAGGAATAAACCTTTTCTAAACTGTTCTATAAATGAAACACAATGATTTTAAAAATAATTTTCTTAAGCAAAATAAGATAGACGTAAAAATGATCCCTAGTGCTAATCTTGATAATTTTATCAAAAGGTATATTCCAGCTGGGTGACGGCTCCACCAGATCCCTGGTGACAGGATTGCATGTTCTGGAGGGGACCACACTGTCCTTCCTGCCCAGCTCTGTGCTCAAGTAAATGCCAGCCTTTATCCAAGCAGGGATACGTGCATCAGTTTCTTCATTTTTAAAACATAAATCATGGTACCTTACTTCCTTTTGGTAGCAGCAAGACAAAAATGTTAGTGACCTTCACCACAGCTACCAGGGTCTTTCTCTTGCTTACAGGCATTTGGAAAGATAGCATGACACTTGGGAGGTCTGCCACACCATCTCTCTTTCAGGGCGCACACACTTAAATTACCCTTGGCAGATGATTGTCCAATATGTCCATGAAAAGCCTGTGGTGTAGGGTGATCCACAGCCCTCCTGTGTGGGCCTGACAGAGCTTTGCTGCTGTTCCTGGGGGACATTTGATCTGGCATCTCCTTTCTGCAATTTAATCTAATCCCATTTCTCTTCTTATCCCAGCAGACTTGTTGAAGTCTTCCATCTCCTTTGCAGCTACTGTTCTTAATTGTGAAAACCTTATTGCATATCTCCTCAGTTTTCTCTTCCCTGGCAGGAACAGCCCTAATTCTCTCCATCCTTTCTTACACTATGACTAGTTGCTCTTGCTGTTTTCCTCTAGGCTGCTGGTCAACACTTTCTCGAACTGTAGCATCCAAAATGACTCATTTTTGCTGAGGCCAGAGTGGTGCCAAATGGGGGAGTATCACTTCATGTTTTCACACGTGCTAGCACTGCATGGTGTGACCCAGTATGACACTCACCATCCCTGCAGCAGCAAGGTGCTGCAACACACATTGACACCCAAATTCAGCAGAACAACTGTGTAGCCAGGTGTTGCTTTGTCAAATGTCTACTCATCCAGAAAGCCATGCCAGGTTTCTACTTTCTCTTGCGCTTAGCAAGCTGCTTTCTGTTTTATAGATTTTTCTGGTTTGGCTAGATCATTTTGAACTCCTAGGCTGTCTCCTGTGTACTACTAGAAGTCTTTCCACTCTAGCAATCATCTCCAAATTTAATAATTGTACTCTAGTCTCTCAGTATCCAAAACATCAATGAAGATACAATGTAGTACTATAGACTGGCTTCAGTGAAATCTATTCTTGATGCAGGAAATCTATTCTTGATGAACTTTGACCAGGGATTTACTGACAATGATTCTCTGAAACAAGTTTTCTAACTAATTCTGAACTTCCTTTACAATAGTGTCACACTGACTCAGGTCACCTATTATAAGCACGCCATGTGAGAAAATGCTAAACTTTTACTGTAGTCAAAGCACCTCTATTGCTTACGGAGAATGACATTTTCCACTTTTATCTTTTCACAGAGGGACCTGAAGTGGGTTTCACATTAATTCCTCATTAATTAGTGTTTGCCATCACTCATCTGCTTAGCAGATCTATTTGCAAGTAGCCTGGTTTGATCTTACAGTGTTTTTCTGGGCACTGAAGTTAAGCCAACTGGTCTCCAGTTGTCTTGCTCAACTGTCCCCACTTTATAAAGCTAGGCACACTGTTTGCCTTTGGTCAGTCTTGCAAGACCTTAGCCACCCTCCCCAAATTCTCAGGTAACCTCAGCCAGCTCTGAGATAGTCTCTACTAGTGGTGGAAATATCTATGGGGAATTTTATTAGGTACAACCAGTTTGAAAACATTTAATTTATCTAAATGGTCTTTTTGGATAAATTTACATAAATTTCTCTTTTTATTTTTGTACCCTGAAATCTCAGTCTTGATGGCAGTTCTGTCAGCTCTCTGGCCATATTTGACACTTTCAGTGGAAACAGAAAAAAACCCCACAACTAAACACTGTCATTATTGGCAATGATAGATGTAAGTGATAGAAATGTGGGAATGGAAAGGACTACCTAGTTCAGTACGTCCCATCTCCCGTGGCCATAAAGTATAACATAATGAAGAGACTGGGCAGATCTCTGCACCTAGCAAGCCAACCCATCTTTAAAAAGTTCCTGCCAGAAAGCTATTACCCTGCGCTGCTAACACAGAAAAGGAAGGCTGAGCTTTTTGAGACCTGGAGGTTTATCTTTTGCCTTTCCATATTACCGAGGATTATGCTCCTACTGATCACTACAGCACCAGCATGCTCTTGGCTGCTGCCCCGCTGGGCAGACAGCCTCTGCAAGCCTCCAGGCACCACTGTTTGGGTGGCAAAACAGGCTACGGCTGGAAAGGGAGGTCAGGGGGAACTGTTCCTAAGGCTGGAGATGGCTATGGTGATCTGAGGAGTGCAGCCCAAGTGTGGGCTATGTCCAAAGGGCCTCTCCCTCAGCCCTTGGTGCAAAGGGGGAGAGGTGCAGGGCTTGGGCTTGGGCTACCGTGGTACAAGGCTTCAGGCTGGTGTTGCAAAAGTGAGGAGGGCAAATTCAAGTAAGATCTCCAGGAGGGAGCCTGCAGGAGAGTGGCAATGCTTGTCAGCTAAATGTTACTGCTGACTTTTATGCAGGTTCTTGTTCTTGGTTCAAAAGGAAAGACACTTTATTCAGGGCTTCACCCTTTCCTGCAACAATCCCATATTTGCATGTGACTGTATGATGGCTGTGCTGTCTCTCACTCTCCATTTTTATTTTTTTTCTGCAGCATTTGCAGCACCATCCCAGATCAGAGACCCTCAGAAATGTCCCCAAGCTGTAGAAATGGTTAATCATCCAATGATCTCTTGCTTCCAATTCAGTAAAGTGTTATACAACCAGTCATAAATGCTGATCTTTGAAAACAAGAGCAGCATCACATGCAATTATTTAGTTTAACCAATGTACAAAGCAAAAATTTTCTTGAAATGCTACATTATTGTTATTTTTTTTCATACTAAGTGGTCCTTTAATGAGCGTTAATCTCTGACAGATGGCTCTGTCCATCTGGCACTACTGAAGAGTGTAAAAGTCTAATTTATGTGGAAAACTTATTTAAAATTGTATATTCATTACAAACAACTAAAACAACTGATCTTTTCATCCTGGGAGTGCATGATGGTGCCAAAGCAACACTAATAAATTCCACTGCCAAGAGGTGGGAGAGAGTTTGCAGACAGAACTTATGGCATGAGCAATTTTTCTCCTTTCATAGCTGTGACACATTTCTAAGGAAAAAAATTCTGTGAACAAAGCAAAATGTCCCTCATAGACAGATTCGCACAGGCTCCATCTCATGCTGAAGGAAGGTGCCATGTCAGCATCTGCCTCTGTCTCTGACACAGGGGAAGGCATTCCTGGTGGAAAGGCAGAGCTGGAGTTTCTGGCTCTGAGCATGTCTGGCTCAGCACAGTGCCTGAAGGGATGATGATGGACCACTGTTGCTGCTTCTCCTACCAGAGTAGCAACCTTATACTCAGCCAGCCTGCTGCAAAGGGCTGGAGCTCTTTCCAGTTGCCCCAGTGGCTTGGGGCGCAGAGGCCATTGACCTAGAGAAGGCAGCAGGGAGGAAACCCAGCACAGCCCCAGCAGGGAAATGCAGGGCTGTGTACCTGTGCTATGGGAGAAGAGGGAGGAGGAGACAGAGGTGGTGAACCTCTAGAAAGTCTGCAGAGTGGCTCAGGCACAGAGGTGAATCCACATGAAATCAGGCTTTACCAGTCCTGCCGCTCATGGAACAATGTTACTTGTGCAGGCATCAGCTTCCAAAAAGTTAAAAAGACGTGAGACGTCCTGCAACAAATAGTTGCACAGGAATTTCTAATAAAACACAGGATTTGCCATGTTCAGAGCATGATCCCATTCCTGTGCTGGCCTGCATGGTGAATCCCCTTGGATTTTGGGGAAACTTGACTGGGTTGTTACATTGCTCTAGGAATCTGAAATGTTACTTGGATGTGATGTCATGTTCAGAGAATAAAGCAACATTTTGTCCATGACAAAATAAACACTTATCAGTTTGGTTTGGTTTGGTTCATTTGTTGTTTTGATTTTTGCTGTTGCTTGTTTGCTTGCTTGTTTTTATTTTTCTTTTATTTTAGCATCATCAAATACTCAACCGGAGAAGGAATGCCATTTTTATATTTATCCTGGAATAACAAAACATTATGTTAGAAAAGTTCTTTCTGTCTGCTATGGGCAAGATGATTGTCTTACTTTGAACCATGAAGGGGTTGAATCTTGAATATTGTTTCATGTTGAATTAAAAATATTATTCTGTTCTGAAGATCAGAACACAGTATTCAGTATTCCTCCAGTGAGTGGTTCTATATTTAGAGTGACAATACACAGGGCTTCTTAGTCATAGTAATTCTTTTTTCTACAAAAACAGTGTCCTAAAAGTAAATCCTTAGACAAGAGTGCTTTGCATTAAAGAAAGAGATTTCTTTTTAGAGACTTCCAAGACAGGTTAGCCTTGTAAATCTGTATGGAAAAGCCTTGGATGATTTATTGAAAAGGAAATGAAACAGGCTCTTGCTATGCAATTACAATCTATTAGAACATATAATTTCATATTCAGATGCATTTTCTGGTGGTATTTTAATCATGGAGTATCTGGTAGCAGAAGCATTGTTTCTATTAAAGTTGAGTGGAATGAACTTAAAGGCTCTGGAACATCCTTTACTTCCTTTTAAATGCCCTATGATTGCTCCCTAGCAGTGAGACATAACAGCTCCAGGCTGTCCTGTTCAAAATCAAGCCTCACTGTGCAGTGGGTGTTGAGGGAAAACCATCAGAGTGCTGGCCTGTGAATTGGAGGAACTCAAAGTGTATCTGTGGTCCATCCACTTTGCTTGCACAACTGTCTCTAAACTCCTGAGTGTGTTACAACACTGCAAGGCTGCAGCTGTCAGTCAAGGTTACTGACATGAAAGCCAGAACCTGGAGCTCATACTGTTTATACAAGAGACAGGGTAAGTTTGGCACCCTTTAAAGAGGACTGGTGACCAGGCATACCATGGGTCAAGGAGCCTCTGTAGTTTGCCACCAGGAAATGTATTGGGAAAAGTCCAGAGTTAATGCCCTTCTCCAGACCTTGGGCACCCAAACCTGGGTAATATCTTGAGGGCTGGTGGTAGCATCTTGCCTTTCAGAACCAAACAAGGCTCACTGCAACCTTTAAAAACAGGGGGAAAAAAAAAAAAAGGCATTGGTGGTAATGCCCAAATTTTAAATGAGTGGTTTGAACACATGCTAAGGACACGAGACATACATGTTTTAAGCCTTTCTCAGCTGAAGGATGTTCAAACCCACATCAGAGAGAATCAGCAAGGAAGACCCTGTAGCTAAGAGAGATTACACTCAGGGCATAGAGGACATGTCTGCTTACGCATTGCACTCTAGCCTTCAGATGAAAAGTGAAAATAATTTTGGGAACACAGATTGGAGCTTTGCTGGCCTTCTGAGTCATATTTCCCCTGCTTTGTCTCTTCTGCACTTTGGAGAGCTGTGTTTGTACTGCCTCTGCCCAAGGGAGACAGCTTCTGACCCCGTGACAGATACTTAAAATCATTACTTTGGAATAACCTGCCTTGATAGAAACCTCACAGAGATAAGGTACATGTGCTTTGTAACAGAAAAGAAGTTACTGAGGTTGGCTATAGCCTTCATTTTACCTTCATTTATCATAGAATCATAGAATGTTAAGGGCTGGAAGGGACCTCCGAAGATCATCTAGTCCAACCCCCCTGCCAGAGCAGGATCACCTCCACTAGGTCGCACAGGAATGCATCCAGGTGGATCCTGAACATCTCTAGAGAGGGAGACTCCGCAACCCCCCTGGGCAGCCTGTTCCAGTGTTCCATCACCCTCACTGTGGAAAAATTTCTCCTTGTGTTTCTGTGAAACTTCCTATGCCTCACCTTCATGGTAAAAACTACCAGCACTTACTGAAATAGATGTCCTGAGCTCAGTGTCTCTATGTAAAAACACAAGTGGCAGTCACAACGTGAGCAGGCTTTCATGCCCACATACTGATTTAAAAGCTGACTTGCAGTTCTTCTCTGTGGAAATACCAGCTCAAAAGGGTTGCAAAGCACTCAGATACTTTAAAAGAGAGTGGCCACATTGGAAAAGGTCCTGCATGAAAGCCGCACTGTCAGCTGTTTGCGCCTTCCCAAGTGCAAAGACAGCAGAAATAGTGCGTTGTTGTGGGGTCAAACACTGGTAATAGTTTTCTGTGACCCTCGCTTGTCAGGCCAAAAGCAGGACTGTCTTTGCTGGTGTGAGAGGCCCAAGTCCATCCCTGGAGAGGCACACAGTTTCCTAAACTTAAATAACTGAAGGAGAAGAGAATTTCATCCAACAGCTATTTAGAATGAAATTCATAAGCAGATCTGCCCTTCCACTGCCAAGGGAACCGAAGCATTTTATTGCAATTATCATGTTACTGGAGGGTCCCTTAGAACCCTGACTCCCACAGTCCAGGGAACACAGGACAATCTGAGAATTGATTAAAAATAATAATTCATTTTCTAGCTGTCATGAGCTAGAGAGAAGCTGGAAATTGTTACTTGGTTTTGATTAAAGACATCAAACAAGAAGAAGGTCATGCTTATTTTCTTTTTTAATGTCATTATTTTAAAACTAGACCCTTTATGTAAAGGAAGAGCCTGATTTGTGATTTTTGGATGTGTGTAGTTGGCTATCCTGTGAATAGGACTACCCTGTATATGCTAGATCAGTTAGTGTGTGCTCTACCATATGCACATTTTAGAAATTAGGATCCTGATGCCCATATTTGTCAGTTAAACCTCCTCAGATCAGGCTTCATTGAAGCTGTTCTGGAGATGCTGTCAGACATTAGCATTAGCACTGCAGCATCTGATGCTACCTGTGGTGTCTCTAGCTATAGAAACACTTTTTCCCAGGGTAACATTCACAGTCGGGCTTTTCAATATAGGGGCTTGACATTCCTAGCACCACAGGGTATTTTTAAGCTCAGGTTATTCCTGCAGTTGAAGCCTTTTGAACTCTTTGGAAGCAATGCCCAGAATAAAATATGGGTAAAAGAAAGGCTGCCCAACTAACAGCAGAACTTCTGTCTTAAGTGTTCCCATATGATAGTGCCTGTTTCAAATAGACTATAAGTAGCTCTTCACAGAAATAATGGTTTTCCCATGATAGCAGGATTTTTGTACTGTCATAAGCTTTGACTTGTCATACAGACATGGGAAAGCAACAAGAAAGTAACAGAGCAACCAAGGCCCTCCATACATAATCTGCTCATTCATCTTTCTAATAGTAAAAGGAGTAGGCAAGACTGGTTTTCTCTCCTCTCCCTATTTCTTGCTTTGAAAGTGAGTGGACTGAGCCAGTCTGACAATGGAGCAGTTGGAATTTAAAAATAAAAAAATAAGAAAATTTACCATTTCTCTGACATGGGAAGCTCATTCCCTCACTACCAATACTTACACCAGGAAAGCAGGTCTCCTACCTTGCTGTTTGCTGTTATATTTGTGTGTTACTTAGCTGGAGGGCTTTTGTCTTATGCTGTGATTATGAGGCAGTGCAAGCTCTCAGCCTCAGAAACAAATTCTGCGGCTTGAACACAAGCTCAGCTGTTGTCAGTACAAAGTAACAATTAATTAACCTAGAAATGGTTACTGAGGAACTTGTCTGAGCAACAAATGATCAAAGATGTGTCTCCCCCCCTTTCATTGGAGTGGTTTAACTCCCTACAAAGGGATGTTTTGCACTCTGGGCATAGAAGCGGGGGGGAGGATGTCCTTCTTTGAAGTTGTTTTCAAGTGCTTTTGGCAAAGCTGGTAAGAAGTGTGATGTTTTCTGTCTCCCTCTCTTTGCAATAAAATGGCCAGCTGCAGGGGCCAAAGCCTTTCCCCAAGAACTGCGGAAGAGTGCAAAAGGCTGCTTCTTCAACAGACGCTGAACTCTTCCTGATAAACCTTCTCTACTTTTATACTGGCTTTTTCAGAAGACAGTTGTAGACCGTCTTGCTCAAGCATAGCAAGTGACAGATCAAAGGACATGTTGCCCAAGGGGTCTGCAGTAAACTGGGACCAGGAACCTGGGCCAGAGCTAAGCCTAATCCATATATTTAAAGTTTTGCTGTTGGCAGCACTTTCAGCCCCAGCCAAACCTGAAAGGCAGTTGAGCTGGAGCTTTTGACAGCTCAATTCCCTGCTTAACACACTGTTCCCAAAGTGAAAGACAGCAGGTTTTAAATGGCACTGTTAAGTGTCACATAGTTACATTGAGTTTGTTTCCTGATCCAGACGCAAGGAGCAGCAGCAGGGAGGAAAGGCAAGACCACCGCCTTCAGTGGCAGTGCAAACTAATTAAAGTGATTAAAGTCATGCTGCCACCATGATCATAGAGGACCTGCAGCAAAGACACAGCTCTTGACTCAGTCCTGAGCAGTACACGTGGTTCAGGAGGTAACTATTTAGGTAGAACCCCATAAAAGGGATCTTAATGTATTAAATTCAGCCTTCTGGAAGGAACAAAAAGACAAACACACAGAAACCCCGCAATAACAACTTAAAATATTTTTAAAAAAGAGACTCATGTAAAAATAAAGAAGCAGTTTGTTAAGAAAATTAAAAGAAACTGAGGATAATATGCTTATAGGCATCACAGAGGTTGTTTAAGGACACCATTTTAGAAGCTGAGAATAAACGTGTCTCTCTAATGACTATAAACTCCAAAATATAAGATACGACAAAGAATCCAGTGTGGTTAAACAGCAGAAGATAACAAAAGTTTACCAAAAGAAAAAAGAGAGAGGTTATTTCAAGTAAAGAATAAAGCATGATGTCTGTCAAGTCAAATGTGAAAACAAAAAGTGTTGCACCAGATAAAGAATTTTAAAGAGCAAGTCACTAAAGGCAAAAGCTAATATGAAATATTTTAAACACATCAAAAGCAGGAACTTCTTAGATTACACAATAAAAGCTCACCCACACACCCACAAAAGAGCACAGTGAGATGGGGGGTGGGGGCAAGGCAAACAACACACTGCCCGGCTCCTCCCAGGCCCACCACAGTGACCATCAGCCCACCAAAGGCCCATCTCCATGTGACAGAGAAGCAGACAGGCACAAGGGCAGGTGGAGAACCCCAGCTAAGGATCCCCAAGGAATGAGGGAACAACTTCTCTTGACCCTTCCTAGGGCTGTCCCAGGAGGGCCTAAGCCCCAGTGACCATGCTTGAAGCCCATCACAAGGTGTCATCAGGAGCAGCTCTCCAGATCTTGCTTCAGACTGTGTGGGTCACTGCCTGGGGCTGTAAGACATATTGTGGGATGATGGGGAAGAGCAGTTTTGAATTGCATGTGACTTAGTACAAAATGTTTAGAGGAGGAACCAAAAGTGGGAAAAGGCAGGGATTTAGGTAACTTGTCATGTTTTGGAGTGTATCTAGTGGGAATACATTTTCAGCCTCACTACTAGTTTGACCTGAGGCATGGACCTGTGGCAGCCTCGTGTCTCATGAGCTGTCAGGTCCAGAGTGATATATTTACATATAACAGAGACCAGACAAAAGTCTGTGGGACTGATATGATACCAAGGAGTAAGAGGACTGAGCAAGACCTCAGTCTAAGGTCACGGCCTCAGATAACAGGCCATATCAAAAACATTAGCAAAAAAGCTTTGGTGTCCACTGCCTTGGTCTTTAGCCTTTCTTTATGGCAAATAAACTTCCTAAAACTAAAGAATTAATAAATGAGGCTTCAGAGCTGATAATACAAATAATGGCTGATTGGCTTGGCCGGAAGGTATTCACACCAGAGTTCTGAATACAGCTAGAAGTCAGATATAAAGTTATGAAGCTACTACTTGGATATATAATCCACCCAAACGTAATAACTCAGCTGTGGTGTCACAGGAATGGAAGATGACAGATGTGACACTAATTTTTCATCCAGGAAACAGATCAGCAATCCTAACTTCCACTTAGGTGTTGCTGGCTAGGGCCTGGCGGCCGGAAGATATCGCGATGTACGGGAAGCTAGGACCCCTCTCCCTACAGCCT
>JANHFX010010284.1:11052-25339 GCA_027560015.1 Chloroceryle amazona | reverse complement strand
GGTTTTTTGGACCGCGCGGCTATTGGGCGGCAGCCGTGCGCTTTCGGTGCCAGATTGCTACGCCCGTATTGCAACACTTAGGGACACGGCTAAAACAGGACAAGACTAGAAGCAGACATGTAGATAAATGTGGTTTGTGGGGCAAGGTCCCATACTGTGTAGAGAAAAGTCACCATATGTGTTAGATTTAAAGCTTTTAAAAAGGGATTACATTTCCAGGGGGTTAGTAGGAACATAATTTATGTATTAATAACTGGGCAAATAATAGAAAACAAAGTTTTCTCAGTGAAGAAAGGACATCAGTGGAATCCCTCAGGCATCAGTGGTAGAGCTTGTGCTCTTCAGCATATATGTAAATGATCAGAAGTGTGTGACAGTGAGGCAACAAAGTTTGTTGATTATAAAAGCTATTTGGATGAACTATGCCCATCTGAGTCTAGTCAAGGTTTTCCAAGTATGTAGTGACTTACAAGCAGATTCTTAACAGTGAAACTGCACAAATAAAAAGTTCAAGGCATGACTGAAATACAGCTCAGGCACAAAACAAATAACAGCTACAATCTGGATTTATAAATAGTCTCATCTATCTCATTTTCAAGTAAAATCATACACAAACCTGATTGTAGTGCTATAAATCAGTATTATAAAGAACTGCCAATTGTAAATTATCCTGTCTCTTTAAACTGGAGACCGTGGGCTGGCTGAAATCCACTATCAGATGTTATCTTAACTAAGATAGTTGTCCAGCTTAACTGGACAACTTCGGACTCCTAGAAATAAAGGTTGTAAAAGGATTTCTGAAACCAGTCAGTCCATTTCCCTAAGGCTGGACCATGTGTATTTACACCTTTCCTGACAGACTTGTGTTTCGAAGCCCTGCAGCACTGGGGAACCCAAAGGGTCCATTTTGTAACCCTTAATATTGTAATGTTTATCTTGAATATCCTTTGCAGTAACTTAAGCCTCCTATTTTTCATCGTGAATCTGGGAAACATTATTCCTTTCCTTTGTACAGCAACCTTATATATATTTAAGGACATAAAAGATCTTCATGTCTTCAGTCTTCTCTTCCTTTATACTGAGAACCCAGTTCATTCAATCTTTTTTCTTAAGTCATATTTTCTAGATCACTAGTCATTTGTGCTGCTCTTCTCTTGACTTTCTCCATATGCAGGGATGTGAAACAGACCAGCACAGGCAATATTCCAGCTGTTAACCAAGCACTGAGTAAAGCAGAATGGTAATTTCTTGTCTTGCAGTCTGTAGTCTTGCTTTTCAAGAATAGTGTTTGCTTTATTGCCACAAGAACAACACTGGTGATACAAGTTCAACTTCTTCAATTAGCTTGTTAATTGTCTCACTTGGTCTTCTGGAGAACATTTCATAGCATTCCCTGATCTGCTTTGTGACTCCAGAAACCTCTGCACTTTTGTTCATTACCTGGTGACAGAGTAAATCTAGAAGAGTTTCCAAAGAAACCATCTCTGAATTTTTTACATATTAATAGTGGACCACCAGTGGCTACTCTGTAGTCACATGTGCAACCAGTTTTGTACAGTCTGTAGAGTAGTTTGGGGTAAACCAGTGATTTTTAAATTACTGTCTTCAGGCTTTGATATGGGCTACCTTTAATGGGTTTCTGAAATGTAGCAAGGAGAAGTAGGCATATTTTCAGTAATTACAATTTACTATGGAGGACTGTGAGCTTCCTCATGGATCTATGTTAGAAAAGACTGAAAGCCACTCATCGAAGCCATGCTTCCCTAAATTATAATGAGAATATCAAAAGAAACAGTTCTAAGGAAGGCCTGGCTAGAATCATGGAAGGTGGAAACTCTTGCTTTTTCTTTAGCTCTTTCCACAAGACCTGTTATCCCTATTGCAGAAGGAAAGCAAACTGGTTTAACGTTATTTATTCTTTGCAAACCTATCTTAGCTCATACTCATCTTCTTTGTCTGCCAGATACAGTTTGTTCAATTGTTTTTTCAGGATTTTTTCAGAGAAAATTTCCTTTCATCAGCTGATAATTCTCCATCTCCATTCTACACTTTTTAAAGTAATCCACTATGTTCTCCATTTTCTCATCTTCAGTCCACCTTGTTTCCCCTCAGTGGGTTTGCAGAAGTGAATCACTCTGAGGTAACTTCCACCAGTTCTTCAGAATCTCAGGCTGAGGTTTATCAGTCCTAGTCTATTTGTAAACTTCTAAATCATCTGAATATTTTTAACTCATTCTTTGCCTGTTATAGAGTCAGAACTTTCTCCTTTGCAGCTGACAGTGATTCCTTCAGATACCAGCTTCAGATACTTTTTCTCACTCAGATGCAGCCTAAACCAAGCAATATGAAAAGGCCAGAAAGACAAATTCACAATATTCCTATCCAAGACTCAGTTAAAAAGAGACTGTAATAACTCAGTGAGGGCCAAGCCCTGTCTCATTTCCCAGGCATTACACAATAACAACGCAGGAGAAAAAAGCAGCCTTTACTCCAAAAGCACCTGGAATACAGATCAAGACCCCTCAATACCCGTAATCAAAACACATCCCTCATCAACATAAATCAACCTGGTGGAAGAATGACATATGTTTTAGTCAAAAATTACATGCTCCAGACAGAAAACTCAACAGAGAACAAAGGAGGAATGATGAGGGTTCATAGCCAAACCACACACAGTTTGCAGTCTGTTTGCCAAATTCTTTGCCTAAAGATGACAACTCGAGAAGGGACAAAACTGTTCACTACTTCATTCCCAGAGAGAGGTTCCTCTATCTCTCCTTAAGCCTCAGGATAAAGGGCTGGTGACAACCAAGTGGCAAAACTTTTCCCCAAGTGTCTTCTATATGGCCTGAAAAAAGACTAATAGATCTTGTGAAACTCAAGTGGCAAACCACTAGTGCTGGGTGACATTCAGGGAGCACAGCTGCCTAAGGTCAAGTTAATGCACAGAGAATCAACTCATGTCCAGTCCTTACAGGCTCAAAGCTGAGATACTGTGAGGATGTTGATGATGCCTGGTGAGTCACCAGTGCATGCACATTCTGCAAAATGCAGGTCCAAGAAGAGATGATCTCCCAAGGTCATTTGCATTGACATTTGCCTTCTGTGTCCCACACTTGAGCCTAGAGCAAGACGGAAGTAAGCTCGTGAAGAAATCTGGGGGGCTCGGGAGCTCAGACCACTTACCCCAAACTTTGTCATCCTACACTTCCCATAAGGCTGTTTTTTGATATTTTGTACTCTTGGTAGTGCCTAAGGTTACATCAAAAGGGGAATTCTCTTAGTTCTGTGGATCCCAGAAGTTGTCCACATGGTGGCAAGAACCCAGGGCTGTCTAGTTAGTCTATGTGTTGCTTACAGAAAACTAATCTTCCCTTTCCTACTTCCCAGCACTGCTTAAACAGAGGAAAAGCAATCCCTCAAAGCAAACCCATCTCTTCAGGAGAAATCCCAACGGTACCAAAATTGCATGTTTTATTTAAGGTGAGTGTTAGAAAGTTCTGGGAGGAAAAGGTTTGAAAGAAAATGTGAGCTATAAAGTACCAGCTCAACCCCTTATCTACGGTTCTTGTAGAGACAACAAAGATAGAAAAAAAAAAATCTGTGATTGTATTAAAACCTGTCCAATGGGCCACAAAGAGAGTGACACTAAAACTCTGTGAATTATGCTGTCTTTCCTTAGGGTGGAAATGTCCTCAAACGTCAGCCAAGATTAAATCACTGATCAGGAAGGATGAAGTTCCAAATATTTCCCATGTAACCTCTAGTTAAGAGTGTTTCAAATCAGTCCTCCAGAATAAAAGGTTAGTCATTAAACAATTTGCCAAAAGAACAAATTATCCCTATGGAAGAAACATAAACATTAATTAAAGAAAAGATTATGTTGATCAAAAGAGGAACTCAAACAACAATAAACAACCTGGAATAACTTCCTGAACAGAAATCAAATCAAGCCAGAGCTTCAATCTCTACACCATGACTAAGAAAAACTTCCCTTCCCTCTTCAGTAAAGCAGTCAGTGTAACTGTCTTTACCCAAGTGCACCACTGGCACAAGCTGTAAAGCTATCTTCTCCTGGAACATGCACTGTGAAAAGAAGAGTCTCTCTAAAAAGACATATCTGCAGAGACACACACTTTGAATTGTTCACAAGACATTTTTCACACACACTAAAAATGAGCCAACTGCCAAGCCTCAAACTATCAAAACTAAACTGGTTGATAGTCACTAATCCCCAGCATCTTTACTGGCCTAACAGGCACAGCAGCTATTATCCTCTTCAGGCTGTATCATATCCAGTTGCCAAGCTTTAGGTATAGAGACACGCCCCACTTGTAAAACAAGGTGAAACCCAAAATCAAATATCAACCTATCCCATCTTTAGATCCATCAAAAAAAAAAACCAAAACAACCGAGCATATCATCCTCAGGGCATGGTGAAAACAAAAGCATCTCTCATTCCCCGCTCTCAAGTTTGGAATTATAATCCTATGCCAAGACAGTTGTCACTCAGACCAACAACTCACACAGAAATTAGACACTGAGTGGACACGTGGAGAATACTTCAGTTAACATCAATCACAAGAGAAGTTTCTAAAGCAGCATACTCAGGCCTTGCCATTAAAATCAAACCTCTTGCATCTCACATGTCAATAGCAGCCCTGGGTGGGTACAAAGAGTGCCAGTTGCAGGGTTCTCTGATGCAACCAGTGCCAGCTGCTGTTGCAGGCCAGGGTACTCTGGACCTTCTTCCATGTGGCAGTTCATTCACTCCTAAAAAATATACTGGAAATTTGCCTTGAAGATCTAGGTAAGACATAGCACCAGTTGTTGGCTAAAACATGATGCTGATGTGTTAGTACAAGGATTTGTTTGAGCAAATTATTTTTAAATCTCATAATTGCAGCAACGAGTAAATTAATAGCTCTTCAATACATGCTCAATGTAACTGTTTTCTGAAATAGGTTCAAGAATAACCACAAGCTTCAAGGTAGGCACTCAGAAACAGGTGGATTGAAAAGAGAGAAATGCAAGTGCTGTCACCAAATACACCCTGTCACCCTGTGCCAGCCACAACCTCTGTTGATTGGATGATGACCCTTGGCAGATAAGCCATGATATGGAAAGGTTTGATCCCATACAGGAGAGTATTGATGAGCGCCTGATGTGGCACCAGGAGTCCATTATCACTGGTGGAGGACGAGGGATGGCATGTGGCTAGAGTTTGGTAGAGACAGATTAAAGTCAAATGGGACTTACAAAAATGCTAGAGAGGGAGATATATATAAAAAAATTGTATGTCTATTTGCCATGCACAAGCCCACGTAGATCCTACATGTAAAATGGCAGTAGACAACTATGTTTAGGGACCTGCATCCCAACGTTTTTCTCTAACCTCAAAAGATATCCTGACTTGAAGAGAGCACAGAAGAAATTCTGCTGCTCATGTTACTCCACCTCTGCACAAGGGGCACCCTCCCAGCAACCCTATCTCACTCTAGCTGTACACTGTGGCAGCTCCTGCTCTGTTTACATTCATTTTTTATGGCAGTTGGATCAAGTCTCTTCCTAAGACTTAGGAAGAGCTCTTCCTAAGACTCAGGACAGCTTATGAGGTACATCTCTCAGTATTGCTTTTACAAGACTTTACAGCTGTTGTTAAGCATTGTTTGCTGTCACAAAAGCACAGTGTTTGAGCAAGATATGAATTCTTCTGTGGAAACCCAGGACAAACTATTGAGACATTGAGATGCCAATAAAAAAAGAGAAGCAGGACACAGTCAAACCCCAAGGTTCTGAACAGACATTGCAGAACTGTGTTTACTTTTTAGTGAGCTTGTGCACATCCATAGGGCATGTAAGTGGGGCTTTACAGTACAGCGAGGTCTCCATCAGAGAGCTCTTGCTATGCTTGCTGTCTCAGGCTTACAGGCAGGCACAAGGCCTGCTGTGGGGACATCACAGCTGAGGGTATTTTTGTGTATAATTTCCTAGGATATTAAAGTAGCTAAGCAATCCTTTGTTGCACCTGCCTCTCATCCTTTTTCATTCTGTTATCCTGGAGGAAATAAGTGATGAGTTGTGAGTTTCCATGCACAGGTGGATCTCCAATAAATGAGATTAGGCAAGAAGGGCACTGAGTGAACCGTGCCACCAGTTTCAGCACCTGTGAGAGTTTGATATGGGGTTTCACATCCTAAAGAACAGCTAGCAGAAGGCACCATAGAGCTGAAATCAAGGATGAGCTATAACTGCACTCCATCTGCCTAGAGGCATGCAGGCCCTCACTAAAGTTCCTCAGTATGGCACATAGGTACTAACCCAGGTTCCGACAGCCTGAGATGAAGATAGAGCATCTGTCTGGAGATGGAGATGAACTGCAGACAGTTCTTTGGAATCTGATGTGTGATAAAAGACCTGCTACAGGGATGATTCAGCTGTGATCAAATTCTGAGCTGGTGAAAGCAATTCAATCTCAAGGCAAATTCTTGCATTTTGAATGTTGTTTTCATTCTAATTCAGGATGAAAAGCCCAAATTTCTATGAATAAACAAAATCTAGAATAAAAATCAGGAAAGAAAGAGAAATGTATATGCAAAGACATAGAAACCACCTTATAACAGCATTTCTGACATTAAAAAGATTGCAATGAAAGGGAAATGAGAAGGTTGAAAATAAATTGAGAGTTGGGCTGCAATCTTCCATTTTCATTTTAAGTCATTCTAGTATTAGTCTTTCAAATGTTTGCACCAGAATTGATACATTCTTATTAAAGAAAAAAAAATAAGGGAAAATAATTTTCCATCTGTTTTGAAAATAGTGGAGGAAATCAGAGCCTTACTTGGTAATGAGTGATAACAAAGGGTTCTTACCAACCTAATCTTCAAACTTGTGTTTAAAAACACTGAATGGATGAAACAAACTCTTTGGAAGCCATTGATCTGCACTGAGTAAATTCCTGTTCTTTCCAGCTGAAGACCACAATTTTGGTCAGATGTCTGAGTAATTCACAGCTAGAAATAGATGAGGAATTGTTGAGATTTGCTTTGAAACACATGATGGGGGGAATTTCAATTGTCAAAATTCTTGTAAAGTTGAAGCAGGCTGGGTTCCTGCTGACTAGATATTCATGAAAAATAGCCAGTAGCAGAAGAATGGAAAAAATGAATGGTAAAATGCAAACCAGGGAATATAGCAATAGCCTCAACAGGAAGCCCACTCCTCGGAAACATTTTGACACCCAGAGTATGAACCTATCTTCAGTGGGATCTGCTGGCCCCATATTGAAGGCCATGGGTGCTTTCAGAGCAGCAAGGTTTTTACTTTGTAATGCACTGGGAATATGTCATTCCTTGTAGCAGGACTGTTCCCATGCTAAAAAGAGAGACACAAGTTGTTAGAGACAGTCTGGAGCCTACAAATGAGAGATGTGTAGTCTTTGCTGGAATGTGTGATGACAGCTGAGTGTTGTTCAATTTCATAATTGTCTGGGATTTTCCAAGGCACCTCAAGTGGTTAGGTACCCACTGCTCACTGGCAACCAGTGGGACTATGGCATGTTGCTTTCCCATGCTTCTGGCCAGTGATGGCCAGAAAAAGGCAATTCCTTTTTTGGGGGGGGAACTTGTTTCCTTCTGACATGGAAAGGAATATCAACTTTAAAATATTCTCATCGAAGAGGGGTAAAGCCACATGGGTCTAGGACAGCTCAGATGCCAGGGTGCCCCAGAGCCAGAAGACCCTAGTGTCGATTGGTCAGTATGGAGGGCTGTGGTCACTACATTATCCCAGGTCTGTCTCTGTACCTCAGGCCTGGGCAGCCTTGGGACCCCACAGCCCCCTGGAAAGGCCCCCCCACTTTGAAACTCACAGGCAGGGAGTCAGCAGGATTTCCACAGAAGCCAGCATGTTGTAGGTAGAAGTGTTTTGTGAGTCACTACTCCAGGCAACAGGAATATAAAACTGAAGTGCACAGACCCCTCCTCCCACACAGGTATTCCTGATGGACTCAGGTCAGATTTTTGCAGAGCTTTCTAAAAAACCAAAAGAAAATATTTTTAAAGCACTGTAACTTCACAGTTGAACAAAAGACACAAAGTCATCCTATGTTTAACATCTGCTAGAGCTAGGAAGTCTTCCCAAACCTTATACAGAAATTACTGCAGTTAGAAAAATTAAACCTGTATGGTGGAGGTGTTTAACATTTCACTTGTAACAGTGACTGTTAGATGCCAGTCACTCAAGAAATTACAATCTCTTTGACACTTTTCAAATAAGGAAAAAACATGGAAAAATACAGTCCATAGTGCTAAGGTGCTATGGTAAGGAAAAAGTCTTCACAAACCTGAAGTAAACCCAAGTTTATTTTTCCAAAATAAAAATCCCTATTAATAGTCACTGTTACATAAAGCAAAGAAATTCTGCCCTAAAAATGCAATTAAATTTAAAACACATTTGAAATTTGAAATAAAAACAATTTAGATTACTTTTTTGGCACAACAGTCCTGGTTTTCATCCAGCTTTTATTATCTTGTGAAACTTTCCGCTGCAACATTCCTTTACTGCCAAATCTGCTTTTCTTTCTTCCACACAGAAAAGCATAAGAATGTGGTGATGTTTTAATTGATTGTTCTACTGACAGAAATCAAAATTCAGTGACACCTTGGCTGAACCTGTAGGAAATGAAGACAAAGCTATGAACAAAATTGTGCTAACAAACAAAACACAGAAGGTGTTTAGATCTGCTACAATTTATTCTTACTAAGTTTTGCCCTGAGAAAATCATCATTTGCCAACTAATCCACATTTTTAAATTAACAAATATGTTTATCCCTATTAACATGTTTATCTCTAATATATTTAGTGTACTTTTGTCACCTCTGAAAAGCTTATAAAATCAACAGCACACACGGGGTGAAGTTATTCAATAAAATAACACATTATAGAACAGGCTACTGTGTTTTTAAAAGTTGTTTTTAGTAATGTAGAATTAATTTTCAATGCCAACTTTTCTGTTTTTTTTTTTTTAAAAAAAAAAAACAAAACACAGAATTCTGGCTCAGGAGCTGCTGTTAAAGAACATAGCTGAGAATGTTGCTTTGCTGTCCAAGCAAACAAACACAACTATACAAAATTCTTATCATCTTTTGCTGCTAGATTCAAAGTAACTACAAAAACTCAATTCTTTTATCTAAAAGGAAAGGTGCAGAATGAGATGGAGATAGGAAGATGGAGTGTATGAAAGTGCAAAAAAGGTGTTAAAACCGAAACAAAGAACAGGAACTGTCATACAGCAGCCAGCCTCAGAGCTATAGAAATACTTAAGGGCTTTTTCAACAAAACAAAAACTAGGAAAAATTGTTTGTTTGTTTCTGTGTTTGTTTTTTAAACCTGAATGATAAATCTGTTTATGCTTTGTAGATTTAAGCAGTTTTAGTATTAAAACTATTTCTTCATATTTTAAATTAAATAATTCTTTTAAAATGCATAATTGACTTACATTGACTTTTTTTTATTTCACCTAATTTGCTTCTTTTGTTGAAATGTTAAACTGAACCTGAAAACACTCTTCCATGCTTCTCTCCCTGACTGCTTTAAACTATATGGTCTACAAAGTACTGAAATAGTCTCCGATGCCAAGATGTTTCAAAACTCATTTGGTTGCATGAATAGTGCACCCCCTCACTTTCCATGTCCCCATACTGTAGGCATTAAATAGTATGATAATAGTGCTGTTGCTCATCTGCTATCAAGGTGATAGGCTTTTCACTAAGTGGAAATTTGTGAAAAATATCTGAACTACAGTATCAATTTTTGAAGAATGACCATGAATTCTGGAAGAGGGAAAGGAAGATGTAAACATATCAGGGCATGACTTGAAGCATGTGAGAAATTTCTGCCTTGTATTAGCAATGCATATTGTATTTTAGAAGTTTCTAAAGGCAAATGCCTACTCAGTGGGTGGCAGAATAGCAGAAAGCTCTTCCTAGAAGAGTATAGAAAGAGGAGAGGTGACTGCTCAGTGTCTCCGTCCGTTGGGCAAGTTTGTGGAGACACTTTTATCTTCAAAAGCAGGGTGCAGGGGCATTAAATGTGACACAGTACTTCTTCATGCATCAATTCACAAAAAGTCTCCAACTCTTTTGATGAACTTTAATAGATTGTTATGGCACATTATCAATTTTGAAGCTGCTGTACATGTGTTGTTAATATGCTGTGGTATTTGTAATTGAATATGACCTCCTGTGACATTAAAAATATGACCATCCATCGCAAAAGACATCCACATGTTTTATGAAGGATGAGTGTGCTTCAATAAACCTTTTAACCAAGAACATATGCTCAAGAAACAAAAAGCTTTTATTGATTTCATAAATAGCAAGACAATGTCAACCCTGAGCCAAGCAAACTATTGTACAGCTTACTAAAGTGTTATGGTACATGTGTAATACAGAATGGCAGTTATATGCCGGGGGACCATTACTGGTCTCCTTGTCTAGGGGCTGGGGCCAGTGGGACAACTGTCTCTCCCCTCAGCTATACATGAGATTGCAAAGGATTGTCTGCACAGGAACAGCATCTGTGGAGGAACTGAAGCAAAAGAGTGCTGTGATCCTGTTCTGCTTCTTTCCTTCATGTCCTTTTCCTTGCATAGTCACTGCATAGATATTCTCTTGACAACTTTTCAATCATCCTCCAATTCTTTTGGTTCTCATCCTGTAGCATGTGTCTTGTCTTCCAGCTTTTTAGTCATGTTTGCCATCTCCTGGGAATGACTCATGAGATCAACAAACATTTGTATAGAGGCCATGCCCAGGCAGGGGTTACCAGAACAGAGAAACCACATAGTTACATGGCATAACAATGTTAACCAACTGCCAGCATAGACAGAATTTTATTTTCCTTTATTTTTTTTTCATTTTGTGAATTTAATTTCTTTTTTGCTCTTGCCATTATGGGGAATGCCTGAAAAATGGAAAGGCATTTTTCCAGTTATATCTCCTGGCAAACTCCATGAACCATTGTTATGTGCCCTAATTTAACATTCCTTTGTCAGATGAGTTCTACTGTAGATGTTCTGACGATGATGAGATGACATTATTTTTTATTTTTTTTTTAATACAGACCTAATGCAGTTCACTATTTCTGTCATAACACCTGGTGCATTTCAGGAGTGCTTTCTTCCCACATATGGTTTCCTGCTCTTGATACATTTTAGCATTCTGTGATTGCAGGGAAAAAACAATGGAGAGGCATGTCTCCATGCAAAGACCCCTCAACAAATTGTTTTGATAGAGACTGAGCTTCTGTAAATTTTTGCATGAGCTTTTTGGCATATGTCAATTATGTTCAGAGAAAAGTGGGACATTAAGCCCAGGCTACACCAGAACAATGGGATTAGGCAGGCCAAGCCTAGTACATGCTAAACTGGTGGGATAGCAGAGGAAGGAATAATTGCAGCAGCAATTGCTCAAGCTTGGATATACATCAGCATCACATTTTTATATATTTTGCTTTCAACTTCTTACAAAGCAGAAAAGTTCTCTCCAATTATTTTGAGAAAAATACAGGTTAAATTGGAAAAAGGAGAGACAGTATCAGTCAGTCTTTTTTTTCCACTGCAGGGAAAACCAATCCACAATTACTACTGTGTTCCGTTTTAGTTGCTTATAAGATTTTTGGCAGTATCTCTTCCCTATTAAAATGTTCATATTATAACATAGATGGAGAAAATTAATTTACCTACGTAAAATAAAATAAGCATAGTGGAAAATGGGATGAACAGACTTAGCTTGTTTCCACTATTCCAGAAGCCATTATAAGCAGTGCCAATAATAATGCCTCTGCTTAATTTTGCTGACACTTCCCTATGTTCTTCCTTCCTGTATTTTCCTTGCTTGGTGTGTGCCTATGACTGATTGGAATGTTCATCATTTTTGGGGACACCACTTGTATGAGAAAAAAAAATACATTTCCCTTCAGTTTTAGGGAAACCAAAATATTTTAGTTAAAATTTGGTAATTTGAAGTAAAATAATTCAAAAATTCATTCTGTGAAAGATACCAGATTTTCTGAGAATGAGGTGAAAGGAAAATTAATATCTTTTCTGTCATAGAAAATTCTGAAAACTAGTTTGATATATAACAAACTAAAAACCTCCATGTTTTCACTTGGCACTAATTTATCCTGGTGCCAATCCCCACTGAAATACAGTGAATTGTGTCCCAGTTTCACACTTCAGATGGCTTGTACACTCTTTGGAAACTTTTTATCAGATAATTCTCCAAACACCTACCTGTAATGAGTATGGCAGACTGAAGATATTTCATCTCTATCAAATGGCTGAACAGTCTCCATCTCATGCCTGAAAATTAAGTTAGATCCTTCTCACCCTTCTCGTGGAGTTTCCCAAGCACCTATGGTGTGTGACAGCAGGGTGGGTGCCTCCATCCCTCCTCAGCAGTCAGCAGGTCAACACCGAAAGCAACCTGCTACTTGCAACACTAGTTCCATCACCTCAAGCAACAAAGGCACATTCAGTTACAGTGGTTCTGCAGATCCTAATGGTGCTGATTGCCTTTGTGGCAGCTCGGGTAGTTCCACATGAAAATGTTTGTGTTTTTCAGTGTTCAAGTTACAATGTGATGTCTAAATCATATTTTTTTTCCCCAAAGGCTTCTAATCATAGTCTTTTAATTCCACAGTAACAAACTGGTTCCCATTCATATTCTATCCTGAGTGCAGATCAGTTCTCAGTCAGTTGTTAATGCAAACAGAAGCTATCTATTGTGCATTAACTAAACTACAGCTGACATATGTAGTCAGACAGCTGGCTGGTGCCTGAACAGCCAGTCTGCGCCTGTCCAAGAAAAGAAGATGTTTCTGTACCCCGTTCTGTCTTATGGCAAGGAAAAGGCATGGTTTCATACCATGTCCACAGGTCAGTCAGCTGCTCACTTGACAACAGTAAACAGTCAGATAAGTTCAATGGGACTGATGGGATTTATATTAAAAGCATTATGCAGAAACACATATTTATAATTTCATATATGTTGAATTGTCTGTGTATTTGTAAAAATACATACTACTTTGATATGTAATACGGGAATTCAGAATGTTTTCCTAAGAGATACTAAAAGTTGTCCCAAATTGTTCCTGGGTGTGCACTACTTTAAGCGCTCATTCTAGTTTTAGAAATTTTATTTTAGTCCATTTGAATTTGTATACCATTGGTTATTGCAATTAGGCATTTTTTAGAGTTTCTATAAAGCTGTAAATAGACATTTGATAAGTTATAAAAGTGTCTTGAGTTCTGATTGCTTGCCATTATGTAGAACTTTTAAGTTCCGGGACTTGGCATATGGCTTAACACAGGCAAGGTTGCTTCCCTCCTGTCACTGACACCAAGTGAAAATGTTCTCAGTTTGTTCTTTTTCTTTATGTAGGTCAGAACTTCAGCTACAATTGTCCCCTAACTCTGCCAGAATCATGTTGATCTTACTCTAATTCTCATAATAAAAGCCATAAATTTTGATTTTAGCTTTAGTTAATGATCACAATACTTCTAACTTGAATAAATGTATGTGGATCTTGAAGGGAATCGCAAATGCCACATTTCCGAAACAGAGCCTAAATTTAAGTACTCCCAAATAGCAAGTACCTGTCTCCAACCATGGAGGAGATACAACTTTAAGAAAATGATGCCAGAATACCCCCAAGAAGAGATCATGTGCCCTTCTTTTCCCCAGTCCATGCCAAGTCTTGACATCCCATTAAGCTCTGTTGGTTTTGGACCAGGCTTGTAAACTCACTGTGAGGGAGAGTGCAGCTGATAGGGAGATGATAGAGAAAAGCCACAGATCCTGTCACTGTGACCCAAGAGGAGGCTTGTCAGGAAAGGCCTCCCTGCTCTGCTCAGGCATTTAAGCTAAGCCAACTCTCTGGGGGTGGCTGTTGGCAACCTCATTCTACATGGGAGGAAATCTGCTTATCAGGAACAATGTGACTTTAAAGCTACTACTCCAGAGATGCAGTTTTTGGTTAACATGTTTCCTCTCTCCTGTTACTTTCAAACTCACTCCATCTTTGCTACAAAACCTTGGTGGTTAGTGAAAGGAATTGGGCAGTGAACCTTACCCATGACTTTGCAGCATGGCTGCAGGCAGTATAGGATGTCAGTGTCAAGCAGAAGGGCCTCTGCAAGACTTGGGGGCTGTTGGCAACCTCATTCTACATGGGAGGAAATCTGCTTATCAGGAACAATGTGACTTTAAAGCTACTACTCCAG
>JANHFX010010284.1:0-10952 GCA_027560015.1 Chloroceryle amazona | reverse complement strand
ACCCATGACTTTGCAGCATGGCTGCAGGCAGTATAGGATGTCAGTGTCAAGCAGAAGGGCCTCTGCAAGACTTGGGGCTGTTTGTGGTTCCCAAGTGGACATTAGGATGGATGGTGGCACTGGACAACTCCAGGAAACATACCATATCAGGAGCACCCTGAACACAATAGCAACATAAACAGTCAGTGTAAGCGTGACACATTCTTCAGCTACAGCTAATCCTTTAGGCATGCTCAGCAGCTTCATTAAGGAAGCAACCAGAAAGCAAACACTTCTACTTCCTGTACAATAGCCAGAGCAGCCTGGCAAAACAGAAGTAAACAGTACTACGGCCCCTCCATTACCACTACCTGCATACCAGGCTTGCAAGTACACAAAAGGGAAATGCTGAGAAAGAACAAGAACCAAAGCTGCTTATGACATAAGTAAGAAAAATTACAAACTATTCCTAAAAGAATACTGTCATGGGTAAAATAAAATAACTATGTTTTATTAGCAGAGTCCTAAAATCAACGTGGCCCATGTTGTTTAAGATCATGCCAGGAATATGTCAGGTTCACAGACTGTGAAGTCAGAAATGCTTCATCACTGACAGAGCTTTCTTTGTGCACCAAGGCACATGTATGGGCTGTGCCATGTAGCAGTGCTGCTAATGGCAAGGTCTTGCAGGGCTGGTGATGCATACTTTGGTTTAGTTCCTTGTGGTCTATTTTAAGGTAGTAGCCCATAGTATTGTAGTGTTCAAGAAACTCATAGGCCTGAGCACACCAGTCTTTTTACAAACTAGGGACTTCTGACTTAATAGAGTGCTCCAATTGTCATTTCACAAGCCAAGGACTGAAGGAAAAAGTGGCTGAATAACTTGCTCAAAACTACCAGGGGAGTTTCTGGAGGATCTAAGAAGACAACGTAGATGTCCCAAGTGCTGGGTAAAATGCTGAACCATTCTCTCTCTTGCTAAACTTCTATTGTCCGCTTAGGCATATACTTGAGACAACAGCAAAGTCTGAAGAAACAATGAGAGAAAATGCATGTCCCCAGAGTCTCCTCTTGAATGGTATTGATTAAATCTAACACAAAAAAGTAACCAATAACTAGTATAATATTCCCTTGAAATCTAAGAAAAAGCCATATCCAACCTTTCTGAAGTCAAGAGGAGTCTTTCCAAGTAATCTCAATGAATTTATGATGAATTTATGGGGGTGGGGAGGAGCAAACAGAGATTAAATGCATGTTAAACAGATGAGAAATTAAAATTAAAATTAAAATATGAAAACCACAGACATGTACATAAAAAAGCCACAGCATTTGATGTTAGCTTACAGTTGAGAAAACAGTCCTTTCAGGTACACTGTACTGAGCACTTCATACCAGGTACTTTAAACGTTCTGCTTGAATCCACAAACATATCTAATCATATGTTTGGCACACATGCTCTGTCCCCATGTCACAAGCCTTTCCCTCTTCACATTTACAGATCTCATTCACATGTAGATCTTGCAGATCTACAATCCACTGCTCCCTGCTCAATCCATGACCAACCCTCCTCGTGTCTCCCCTCCAGCTCCTGATGGACTGTAGATCTTCAGCTGTAATGACAAAAATTATTTTTTTTTTCCCAGATCTTTGTATAAAAGTAACACAAAGGTCTGGGTGCCTTTTATTACTCAGATGGCACATTACTCAGACTATTACTGTAACTGCCAGACACAGCTGCTTCTCATTCTGTATGATACTTTCAAAAGGGTCTATCCACTGCTTAGTATATTGACAGAAGTGAAAGTTAGTAGAAATTGGCAAATAGTGATTGTCCAGCCAGGGCTTTAGTAAGTAACAACACAACAAGTCAAAATGAAAACAAACTTAGAGGATAACAAAATACACCAAGAAACAATTAGAGCTAAAATCAAGGATATCAGCTTCTAGCAGACCAAGTGAAATGAGACAATTTTTCCATATTCTAACTCACACAATCTTTAAAGTCACCACTGCCCTATTTAAACACATTCAATTATTTACAAGTAGGTATATAACCATAAGCATGCAACAAACCACTCAATTACTTGATCACATAAACTGTCTTAAATAATTTATCTATTATCCTTACAGATGCTCCAAATATAACTGAATGATTCAGTGCAGTATATGACAATCTGAACTCTAGAGGTTGGGCTGCTAAGTGTCTATGTTGGTAGTTGTGTTAGTGGCTTTGTGCCTTTACTTTCTCTAGCTTCTGATGGCGAAACTCATCCATGCTCCATATGACAGGTGGAGGTTGCTGGGTACTGTTAACATGTCACACTGTCCTGGAGAGCACTTTATTTCTAGGATGCATCTTGACTTCTTGAATGGCCAAAGAAGTAAATAATGTTTTTGGTATGAGCAGTACAGATTCATAAGCTCATGCTTATAATGAGAACAGGAGTAGATTTAATAGACCCAGCAATGACTTCTTCTTGCTTCTCATAAGCTCACTCATTTCAAGGCCACAACGAATCTAGTTCACCTTATCCAAGTACCTAACAGAGGCCACTGTTTTATCCAACTACCCATGTATTGAACTCACTCAATTAGACTCACCTAATGCATGCCTCCTGGAAATGCAGCCAGTCTTACTTGGGAAACATTAGGCAACAGAGAATCAACTGCTTCTCTTTGAAAGTTTATCCTATGACAGTCACCGTCATGGAACAAACCATTAGATCTATCATAGAGTAAACTATGACAGAATAAACTAAATTCCAGCTTTAAAAATAGATGACTTTTTTATTGAAGGTGGCAGGCTTTTAATTCCAAATACTGTTTTTTTGTTATACATTTTTCTGATAAAGACTCATTTAGCACCAAGTTTTTTACCTCTATGAAGGTACTGTCACATGAATTAAGCCACCTTTCAATCTAAAAAAACAAGATTCATAAATATATTTGTGTGATTTTTTCAGTCCTCAAATCATTTTGTAGCTCATTTCAGCACTTTTAGAAACAATTTTTATAATCACGTCAATGGCAGTTTTGGAAACAAAATACCCCTTGTAACTGGCACTATCACTTGCAAATACCATATGGATTTAAAAGTACCCAAAGTATCCCAGAGGATGGTGGAAGAGTTGAGAAAGTGAAAACAGAACTCTGCTCTGTTTCATGCAAGGTCAGGAAATGAAGGTCCTCATCCTACAAGGCACCCCATCAGATCTCACCAAGAGAAAGTAAATTTATTTGAAACACTTGTTTACCTTTGATTTAGAGAAAGAAGTGAAGTGCTGATCTTACATAGTTTGTGAAGACCAAACTTGCAAAAGATTGTAAGTCAAAAATCAGCAAGGAGCTAACCAGCCAGGTAGGAGGGGCGATATCCAGGTTCCAAGAGTCAACAGATGGGGCCTCAGTGGCTCTGCAGAAGTTGAGGCTGGAATGACAGACACTCATAATTACTCTTCTTGCTCAGATATATGGTTCAAGGAGAAATTTCTCTTTCACTATTGCACTCTGATGATTTGACTCATTTGGACTGTGCTGATTTGACTCACTAAATTTTCAATTGTCCCACCTCTAAAAGCATAACAAACAATAACATCTTCATTTTGTGATATCAAATTTGCTTTAGAAACAATGGCTTCAGACTGATATAGAGGAATCTAGTCTTTCATTATAAATAGATACATTCTGGCAACTTTTGTCTGCATCTGATTTGCATGATGCCATGAATGGCACTAGAGGGCAACTGTTAAATTGCTAGAATGATCCTTGACACAGTTTTGGCCTAAACCAAATAGCTCTCAGATGGGTTATAACAAATGCTTTGGCAGTTAGTGTTGGCAAGGGTCTGTTCCCTATAGACAGCTTGCTTGCAAAATAGGTCCAGAAGTTTGCATACTGCCTGGAGTATCATCACTGAAAGGTATGACCTGTTCCATTCCTCTCAATGGGACAGGTCATATTCCATGCTATACTTTGAGACTGCAATTCACATGACAGTATTCTTAGTTGCTTCACTAATGATTGTTTTGGTCCTGATTTAGATGAGGCTTAATCACTCACGCAAACTAAATAACTTATATCAGTTATACAGCATTATTATCTTAATTTTATTGCAACTTTTACTTTAATTGTGGTTTGTCATAATGCTCTAAGTATTAGGATCAAGAGATTTTATGAAAACATTAGCTTCATTCTTGTCTTATCATTCTAGCAGAGCTAACGACTGGTAGTGGAAACTGTGAAATATTAGCTATCTTTATGTATTAATGTGATTATATAACCATTATTATAATCACAAAATCTGTGGTAAAATGAAAATGCACTGAAAGCACAAACAAAACCATCCAGTTACTGAAACAGATGTATTAGAAACATCCAAATAGTATATGTTTACTTGTAATTTCCTTATCTCGGTTTAAAAGAAATTGCCACAGAATTTAAGAGAATCACAGAACAGCTGAGCGTGGAAGGGACCTCTGAAGGTCACCTGGTTCATTGCTTAAACAGGGTCACCTAAAGCAGGCTGCCCAGGACCACTTCCAGACGGCTTTTGAATATCTGTCTCCAAGGACAGATGCCTCCACAACCTTTCTGGGCAACCTGTGCCCGTGCTTTGTCACCCTCAAAGTGAAACATGTTTATTGATGTTAAGATAGAGCCTCCCTTCAGTTTCTGCCCATTGCCTCTAGTCCTGTCACTGGGCGCCACTGGAAAGTACCTGGCTCTGCCTTCATTACATACTCCATTCAGATATTACATGCATTGATGAGATCTCCCTGATCTTTCTCTTCTTCAGCCTGAACAATCACATCTCTCAGCCTTTCCTCGTAAGAGAGATGCTCCAGTCTCTTAATCATCTTAGTGGTCCTTTGCTGGACTTTTTTACAGTAACTCCATCTATCTACCACACTGAGGAGCCCAGAAGACAGCACTCCAGATGTGGCCTCACCAGTGTTGAGCAGAGGAGAAGGACCACCTCCCTCCACCTGCTGGCAACACCTCTCCTAACAGCCCAGGACACACACCACCAGCGTTCTCTGCCACAAGCACCCAATTTAGAACTGACTTGCCATAAAGTCCTGACAGGCAGAAGACTAATACTGCTGTGCTATCACAGTTCCGAGAGTTCAAGTTAGTACATAATACAAACAGATGACCATGTGGAGGTATTCATGACAATGGTCTTGTGCATCACACTGAATTACCCCAGGCAGCCCCATTCTGTCTGTGAGTAAGGGCTTGAGCTACTTTGGTTTGTTGGAGGCTACCTATGGTTTTCTAGCATCTGAGGATTGTTGCAGTTCAGACTCCACTTCTGCGCTCTCCTTAGATAGAGACCCCAGAGGAGTCTTCCAGAGGTAATTCAGCCTTCAGGAGGTAATTCAGATACTCAAGCAGCTCAGAGAAGCCGAAGTGAGACTGCTGCCTCAGTGCAGAGCAAACAGGCAGAACGAAACAGCACAGCCAGCTAGAAAGGTGGGTGCTGGCTGGTGAGAAAACTTTCCATGCTTCTCACTCACATAAAACAACTGCTAGATACTTAGCAAGCCACAGACCTAAAGTATTCATCGTTTCCTGTTTCTGAACTGGCTAACCATCAGAACTGTTCAGAACCAAAACCTCTCTAACTTATATGGTTGGAAACAGAGCCTGTGTAGACAGGCAACTAAGGTATAGATATTTATCTGCAGGACCTGGGTAGTCAGAATTTAGTACCCAGCCAACTCTATATAAGGACATCAGGCCTATTCTGTCCAGGTCCTGTCCCTTCCTGGACTCTATATTTCCATGGAGGAGGAACCCAGTTTCATCAGGTGGAACCCATGTCACACTCCAGGCAGGTCCCTGATTTTAACAGGAAAGTGCCTAGGACCTCCAGGTAAGGCATCTGCCCTGCAACCCAACGTAGCTGGAGTTTCCCCAGGGTGCACGCACTGCTGGCTCAGACCACCCAAGCTACTGAGTCATAGGCTGGGCAGACAACAACAGTGGTACAGTGGCAACCCCTGCTGCTGGTATTCAGGCAGGGAAATGTAGCAGTATAGGGACTGTTCTACCTCATTTGTTACTTCCATACATGGCAGGAAAAAATACCAAAAAGCACTAATGATGCCTGGCATTTCCCATTGTTAGGCCTCATCTTACATTGTTTATAACTTTGCCAGCTCTAACCATACAGTCTGCAGTTTTCCAAGTTTAGTGCCTGCTCAGTTCAAATTCTTTCTGGAAAGAAAGTAACTAACCACATTAAATAAAAAAAAAAGGTATTCTCTTTGAGCTGTTCTACCATCCCTAAGCTTTGGAGCATTCACATGAAATTTGTCCGAGGTGGCCTTCCTGTATGGGTCATGCCAAGCAAGAAGTCTTTGAAAACATGTGGCTTAGAATGATCATAAGAAACATGTTAAGGAGTTCATAGCTAATTTCCCAGGAGAAACTGTCTGCAACGACAGTGACCCAGCTTCTGGTGAGCACAGAAACTGCAGTCGGCGTGGATTCCGCTTTATACCAGATGAGGAAGATTTTTCTTGTGCTCCTCAAGCTCCCCCTACTTTTCATTCTGTGATTCTCTGGCTCAGCTTCAATGAGCCAGTTACTTGAGTGTTTCCACATCTTCTCGTGACTTTCAGTGGCTCGGATGTTTTAGTGCTAACTGGAATTCGTAGGGCAGTGTGAGTGTAAAGGTATCTTCTCTGCTGAAAGATCTGTGTTCTCAGGGATCAGAATATGAAAACCAGACAACACATCAAGAATGTCCCTAGATAAAATAAGATGAATTAAAGAAGATAACTGAGGGTCAGATTCCAATCTTGTGGCTGATTTAGATAGATGCCGTTCAGTAAAAGCTGAAGGAAAGTCAGCCTTAAAATATTAAGTCTCCCCTTAGTGTTTGTGGGCTTTTTTTTTATCCTAGTTTTTATATTGACCTCCGTAAAGATGTGAACACATTATTAAAAATAACTTGCTGCAAAACTGTGTGCACTAGGTTAAAATTAAATTCCTCCTTCACACACGCTGGAGTAATTTGTCCTGTCTTTCTCAAAACCTATTCTTACATTTCCATCAGTGTTAGGAGTACAAACAACAGCAGCAGCTTATTTATTAAATTTCACAAGCCAAAGTAATGCACACTTCTGCAGTTCTAATTGCTTTTCTACAGTTTCTTGAATAAGTCACAGAATAAGCCTTTAAAAGTGGAGTTTTACTGACTACATGGTTGGTTCCTACTCTTTCTATACACAAATCTTTGACTGAAGAAAAATGAAAAGGATTTTCTTTCTTCTTAAATATTTTAAATTTCACCCACTGGATCTAACATGTGATGCAAAGTGGTTGTCATGCAGCTTCTTATGTAAGTAGAAGACAATTCCTGCAAAGTAGGAAAAGACTATGTGTGACTGAGAGAGAAATGTCTTTTCTCTCTCTGTGCTTTTGCGGCATTAAAAAGTATATGAGGATAACACAATAGGAAATGAACCATGAGGAAATGAACAGTTTCTTATTCAGCACAGGATACATATAATGTAAACCAAGTCAACAGCAGGTGATGACTCCCCAGTGTTTCTTAACTTCAGCTTAGGTATGTTCATGTCAGCACTGGAAAGAGATTTGTTCAAAATTGCCCCAATGCACAAATAACCTCTGGGAAATCTAAGGAACTACCTTACACAACTGTTCAGCTTATTGCATGTTCTCATTCAGAACTTAATCCAGCAGCTCTTCCTAAAGATTATATATGTGCAAGAGCAAGGACTGCACACCTAATGGTAGTGTCTACATCCAAGCTCCAGGTCCTTTTGGCAAAAGCGACAGACTTCTTACACTGTGCTCTGAATCTGCTTTACAGGATGTCTCTCAGATAAGAAGTTTCTCTGGATCACAGAAAGGCAATCAAACAGAATCATTCTATTCTCACTTTTAGCTACCAGAGGAGGGACATGCACCATGGGATCAGAAGAGGCACAGGTGTGTCAGAAGCAGCCTGCGCTTTGGGAATGAGACACTCCAGCCATGCTGGGATTCTGTAGTAGGCCACATTGATTCTTAGCTACCTCCTGAACTCAGGGAAAAGACCTGCAGTAGTACAAAACCACCTTGATTTCTATCTATCATTTTCTTCTGAAAAGCCTCTTAAATCCACAGACCACTAGATTTAAATGACCCACAGTTTTTCTCCAGATGATTCTTATTTATAAATTGATACCTCTGACATATACATTATTTTGTACCTCCTGTACATTTCATACGGTTCAATTCTGCAGAAGAGTTGGATTCTTCTCTTCAAAGATAAAGTAAGCCAAGTTCTGAAGTTTTATCAGATATGGAAACAGGGCTTAGACTGTTCCTTTTTCCCCTCTCCCTTCAAGTTCAGCAGGCCCACAAACAAACTGCTGACGAAGTACTTCTTCCCAGCAAATATTCCCCCTGAATTATTTACTGTTGAGACATGAAAAAGTATTCAGAATATCTGTAATTTACTGGAGGAGAAAAAGTCTGAATCAAGTAGTCCATATTTTGTAGCTTGATCATGCTGACTCGAGACAATTTCAGGGCAAGATTCCTTCCTGCCTCGTGCTCCTTTGGGCTGGTGAAACAAACATCCACATATTCACCCACAGGAAAAAGAAAGTTTGGTTTAAAATAAAGTTCTGGTGATCCTACACAAACCGCACTCTTTCAGCACTGCACCTTGCTGCCATCTCAAAAGCCACAGATGTATACAACGAATGCTCCTGCAGCACTGTGTTCACCTTTCTCATCACACTCTCTGATGTGTTACTTAGTCAAGAAGAAGGAATTCTCAGGGGAAAATTTGTCCAGTGTAATGAATAATCATGCAGTGTTTGCTTGCAACAATGAACATAACTGCCATGATACTAACTTAGAGCAGTGTCTGTCCACAGAAATTACTTCAGACCTCTAACTTTGAGGCCAAAAGCAGGATTTGGTTCTCCTGACACATTTGTCTACAGACATCTTTTAGAGACAGTGGAGACAAAGGGGCTTTTCTACATTATGATTAATTTATCTCTTTTATTGCCTCTTTGGATGAGAGGAATCTCACCTCAGATGTGATTCCTTCCCATGGACTGGAAATGGTTTCTATAAAACTAGCTCACTGTTTAAATGAGCATTCCCCTCCCACTTGTCTTCCCCTCTAAATGAGTAGAATTAGGGCCCTCTAGCTTGAATCCAATGAACCAGGATGATGAGCAGGGGATTACCTGAAGCTGGGGATTACACCAGTGCTATCTCTGAGATCACAGTCCTTCTCTAGTTCTTATGCTATGCCTCCTTCAGAGTTTTAGTTTCAATCCAAAGCATACTTTTGAAGTGATTCCCACAATCACCCACAACTAACTACTGAGCTTTGATTTGCTTCATGAAACAGTCTGAGTCCATCAGTGATTCTCCTTGAGATGAAACTAATCCAGAAGATGCAGTCCATGAGTGCCCCCAATGTGCTTCTATATCTGATGTGTGTTCAATTAACGGGATCGGACTAGAGGTAAAGTAATTCCCTGTGAAAGCTGCATATTATGGTTATGGGGTCCTCATATCCAGCTGTTTTCCTACAGAGACATTTCTTTATGATTTCATTTCTTCTTAATTCAGATACAGCCTTAGCTTTCTAAAATCTTTCCAACAAGCACCTTCCTCCTCTGATGGTTCACAGCCAGGAACTTGCTTCAACACAAGTGCCAATGCCACTAGCCTGCTCTCATCCATACTGTTTTACGGCTAGCATGCTCAGCCCAGTGCTGATCCAGCCCAGCTAGCCCTCTTTTATACACAGCTAGGAAATGGCATGTGTCAGGAGACTGTCTCCAGCAGGCAGCTTGGAGGCAGATGTGCATGTTCTCTGGCGGAAGAGTGCTCTGGCACGTGGCTGACAGTTGTAATACGCCAAACATCTCAGAGGCCAGAAAAACCTTGACCTGTTTTACTTGCTGCAACAAAAGCAACTACAACACTCTACAAGGATAAGGCAGAAATTGCCCATGGCTGAAGGAGCTCTACTCTTCCATTTTAAGTAACTGCCCCATAGAACAGCCAACAGAACAGGTCAAATGCCTCCTGGATAGCCTGCAGCCTGTCGTTTGGCCAGTCTCTGCAAAAAGAGAATCCCCTTAAACAGAGCAGCAACCAAACCCAAATCTCCCACATACTAGATTAGCACATTCACCAATCAGACCTTCAATAAAAAACAATCATCACCTCTGCTCCACAAGAGCATTTTGTGTGGAGTCCAATCCTCTGTGGAGCTGGATCCAACTGCTTTCTCAGTGAAGCTGCAAACTGACATGGATGTAACTGTAACTCATGGCCTTGAGGTGATATGCTACAATGGCCAGTAACAACAGGGAGTTTAATGTTCTGTTAGCCCTCCAGCAGTAATTCAACGCCCTAACAGTCCCTACCAAATGAAGATCCCTTGAGTAAACACGCAATGAAAAGCCTAATTCTTTAGGCAAACTGTTGTCAAAACTGCTTCATGCAGTTGAGACGGAAGGGTTTCTGAGCATACCCCAAAACTAGCACTTACACTAGGACCATCTTCACTAAAACTTGGGGCACCTAAAAAGTCTGAGCATGGTCTGATTATGCCAGATACGAGGTGGACTTCTCAGACTCATAGGTTTTGGACTGGGTTTCCCTAGTCCTACCACGGGCATCTACATCTGTTAACTTTCATCTGGCTTTTAGCACCTCTCTGCCTTTATTATCCACCTGAACGCAAATGGAGCGGCACTCCCTGCCACCATCGGGCAGCTCAGGTCTTCAGGCGTGGCACTTAGGGTGGCAGAAGCGCTCAGGGGCCGCCTGACCGCTGCAGGGCCTGCAGACAGCCTCGCGCCTGGGGACCAGCAGTCACGCAGCGACCTGAGCCGGGGGTAGCAACCATGCTTTGAAACATTACCATCAAAGAAAATGGGAAAAGGCATTTAGCTGAAACCAGTTGGTGTCTGAAT